>VZSV01000034.1:1899558-1925701 GCA_013398735.1 Nothocercus julius
TAGGTGACCCTGAGTGTGCAGGGGGGTTGGACTAGATGATCTCTAGAGGTCCCTTCCAACCTTAAGCATTCTATGATTCTATAATTCTAGGATTCTAGGATTCATCAGTGCTGAGTCCGTTACCCACTCATGCAGGGAGGAGATAATAATTATGGGTTTTTTTTAGGTAGTGGAAATAGTCCAACAACAGTGAGCACGTGGAAATGCCAGACTGTCATGGTCCATATTCCTTCTCTCTCAATGGCTTCCAGATCAGATCAGTTCCATTTGGAAGGCAAAAGAAGGGGTTGTTTTTCCCTTTGCCTCAGTGCTGGGAATGACACCTGGCATGTGAATAGTCCATCTGTCCATCATGCAGCATCCACTAAGAATAAAGTCCTTGTACCAAGAATAAAGATTCTGCAGCAGGGACTTCAGCTGGAGAGTAATGGAGGATAATGTATATACATAAGAGTTACCCTGGAGTACATATATATATAAGTATATATTTATATAGGAGTTACGGTTCTCTCGTGTCTTCCCTCTTGTGCTGCAGAGAGAATAGCCAAAGAAGGCTTGGAGGGTGAAGGAAGGATAAAGACCTGTTTTCCTGTCTCCAGAGTGTTCTTGGATCACTCCACCATCTTTCTCCTGAGTTTATGCCTCAGAAATCCTTACTGCACTCTATACCTGTGATCCATGGCCATGCATGTACATAGCAAGGCAATATCTCTCCTTTCAGTGACTGAATGAGGCTCCTTTATAAACTCCCAGTTCATTTCTTTGCGTCTGTGTGTGCCCTGATAAATGTTCTCCTGCACTGAGGAATCTCAAATACTCAGACTCTTCTATTTCCATGGCCCATGAAGGTTTGCACGTTGTCTGCACACAGAATTTCCCTTGCCCTTAATGGCATCTTTTTTTTCTTGAAGCATCAGACAAGATGATATGCAGGAAGAGGTGGAGAGACACAGCTAACAACTCTGCTTAGATCTCCCTGTTCCCTGTGGATATGGAAAGTGACATATTTCCACAAGGTAATTACTTGTTGTCATTTTGTTGTGTGCCATGAGAGGCTTTGTGGGAAACTTTGACGTCCCTTGAAACAAGTTTGAGGATATTAAGTGAGGTGATGCTGGGAAGGCAAATTATTTCCCTTTAACCAGGGTTTAGTCTGCAGAAGTGTTACTAGGTCAGTCCACAGAGGCTGTGCAGTTTTCTTCAAGGTTCCTCAAAAGACAAGATTTAGGAAAGCTGGGCTAGGAGCAAAGCCTCTTTGTATTTAAAATGAAATCTGGTCCAGCACTTAGATCCAAACCCCCAATTTAATCGGACAAGATGCAAATCCTGATGAGAACCCCAATTCCTCAATGGCCTAGTCAGTGCTCGGTCTTGAACTTTGGAACCAGATATTCATCCTCACCCCCAAGTCTCAGGTTTTTAACAAGATCCCCAAACCCCACTCCAAATTCCCTGATGAGAGGAAACACAGAATGTTGTGTTTTAGAGGAAGAGTGGGAGATGAACAGCAGGAAAGTGGAGACATTTGCAAAGAGCTTAGCCCCTTGCACAGAGCTTAGCCACTTGCACATGTGTTCCTCTGAATCCCACGCAGCTGCTCTGGGTGACAGTGTCCACATCCCTTACTGGTTGCTGCTCAGAAACGTTCCCACAAAAGGACAATTGTTCACTCAAATGTTCATATCTTGTCTGCTCCTCCAACAAAAATCCACATATACATGAGAGAAAGAGGATCTGCAGGAGAAAAGGAAGAGTTTCTCTATCTCCTTTGCTTCCCACCTTCCATCTTCTCCCTTTTTCTGAAGCTTCAGATGCCCATTGGGTAGCAAGAGCCCATGGCTCCCATAGCCTTTCTCTCACCACCACCTATGTGGGGCAGCAACAACTGGGAATGATTTGGGAATAGCCCACTGCTTGGAAGCTGTTTATCCAAACTAGCCAGAGGATAATTATGAATTACAATAAGCATTTACTGAGATCCACTGAATTCATTCAAGGATAGACAACAAGGGCTGTGTTCATCCCTTCACAATGAATAATTCAACCCTCCCCAACTTGGAAAATAGGCTATTAATGTGCTTTGCAGGGAGGAGGTAGATAAAAGTCAAAAGGACTGAGAAGCTTATAAACGCTACTAGGATGGTTTAGGCAGATGAGCTAAGGGCAACATTGGAACGGTTCAGAGGGATTTCAAATGAGAGAGTTTAATGTACACAGGATACAGTTGGCCCATGTTAACATGAAGAAGTATGCTAAAGTAGAATGGCCTAGCTAAAATGATCTAAATTGTTTTATGCATAGTGAATCTGAGGGAAAAGGTTTTGGAGCTGAAGGTGCTGTGCTACAGTCAAACCAATACAGATTATGCCAGAGAAAACAACACATATTTTCCCAACATTTTAAGATAGGGGAGAGCACAGATCTATGGGAGATATGTAAAGGAAGAAAGGCCTTTGATGACAGAAGAGGAGCATCATTTCAGTAGCTCTGTTGCTCATATCTTTAAGCACATGATTTTAACCATCCCTTTTTTAATTAATCTTGCAAGTCTATTTCCAGTGGTGATAGCTTCAGAATTCCTAATTTTCTTTTGGACCTGGAACTCCCTTTTCTGCCTGAGCTGGATGATGTTTCACAATGTCTGACTCATCATCTCAATTCCCCTGAGCATTCACAGATGAAGTTAGGGATATAGCAGTACCGCAGCAACACTACAAATGGTGTTTTTTCAAACCCCTGGCTTTGGCACCAAAATGCTGATAATTCCCATTACAAACAGAGATGGCTTTCCTGGGAGAAACACCACGCTCTCCTGGACATTGGAATTAGCTACTAAAGAGAATCCTGACCACAGACTGGCACAAAGCTAGCTAAGGACAAGGGCACCTTGACCTCTCTGTTGACGTAAAATCACCGTGAGGAAGAAAATGGTATGGGCTTTCTTCATCTACAAGTTTCATTGAACTAAACCTAAACTGTTGGCTCTCTCCACAGGCAGGAATGTCCTTGTAGGTGCTGTTGAAAAAACACTGTTTTATACCCTGTAAGAATTCAAAAGCATTTCTATTTTATACGAAGATGAGTTCAAAAACTGAGGCTTGGTCCTAAAATGTGTCTGTGTTAGAGACAGGGGAAAAGCTTCTTCTCTTCTCTCCCTTGGAGTTCAGATGATCTCCTGGCAATTGCAAAGCCAGATTTCATGCCCCTGCTGTGCCTGATTCAAAATAGGGATTTTTCCTAGGGTGGATCCCTTCAATAGAAGACATTCATTTTTGCAGGGATCAGTAGAAAGAACTACTTATTCATGTCCTGAACTACCATCACCATAGACAACCAGGTCTGCCAGGCCATTGGCTCTCCAGGAGTGTTGGAAGCGTATATTTTCTGTCAGCAGAAACTCCCTGTTAGCAGGATGGTGGTGATGGGTTTATGGTTGGACTTAAGGATCTCGAAGGTCTTTTCCAACCATAATGATTCTATGATTCTATGATTCCCTGAAAATAAGGATTGAGAGGAACTGTGTGTTTCCAAGCCATGGACCACCCCTGTGCAGCTCCTGCTCTCTGTAGGCAGCAGAGAAGAAAGAGCTGCCTAGAGGGGAAAACAGAGGGATTTAGGTATGGGTGGGAATGACACTGCAGGTGATAATAATTCCTTCAAGGGGATAAGGAGACCATGTCTACTTGGAAGAGATAGTGCTTCCCATGACAATAAACTGATGAGTCTGTGAGGGCAGAAGAGTACTCCCATCCAAGGGTATTGGGGCAGGGCAGCATCTTCATGATGCCACCTGCCATCCTCATTGTTTTGGCATTGTGTATCCAAATCCACATCTAGCTCTGCATTTCCAGGCACAGAGGCTGAGATCAGACCACAGAGCGAGTTTTGTTTCTAAATATGATATATATTGTCACCCCTCCCTTGGACATGGGACTCCTGCCAGTGATGCAGGATGCTGCATTAGCAGCAAATAACTCCAGATGCTCCAAGGCTGGGGAATAAACCTCAAACATGAGGCCAACCTTGGCTTCCTCTGGAGGCTGAGGGGTGCTGGCTTGCCACAGCTGCTTGAACCTGGGTAAAGACCAGCATCCGGAGCAGATGCTGTGCAAAGACACCAAAGTTATTGAGGCCACAAGTCACAGCAATAAATCACAGCAGCATTATAGTGATGATTTTGTTATTTTTATGACACAAAATACTTCCCTCCCCAGTACCTCTCCTGCCCATGTGACTTGCAGCAGACACAGCCCATAGCACTTTTGCAAATGAAATCATGAGGGACAGCAGCAATTCATATCACGAAGGAGATAGGAGCAACTAGAGCACCCCAGAATACGCCAGGTTTGCTTATGTAGCCACAATGTATTTCAGTGTAGCATTTCCTACCTTTTCGGGATCTCAGATCATTCAAAAAAAAAAATGCTGATTGGGGTGTCTGATTGATCTGGCCTTCTCTTCCTGCCATAAACCTTCCTTCATATGTCCAAAAGGGGTGTGGGTAATGCTTGACAGAAGTGTGAACCCCCCTAAAAGCTGCAAAGTGTTTTCTAAAGCACTTTGAGGAGTTAGTTGACATGCTAGAAAATGATCGCGTCACTTTCAGTAAGTTTTAGATCAAGGTTTAAAATTAATGACCACTAGGGAAGAACTTTATGGAGGGAAGGTAACTCACCCCAGCAAGAGGTTTGGCAGAGCAGATGCTCCAGAAGTGAGTTGGTGAGGGAAAGGGCAAACAGGAGAATTGCACTTACTAGGATTGGATTAATTTTAGGCAGTAGAACTAAGCACTCTTGAAATATGAAGTATGCAGAGTTTCTTGTTGTTTTTCTGTACAGCCTGTGGTGAAACTTCCTTGTGTTTGCAAATGTTCTCCAGTGGAAATATTACCAATGGGTTTGGAGAGTTTCAGCAGAAAAGCAGCAGAAATTGATGACTTTAAAGAAAAGAACAGGACCACCACAAGTATGCTCCTCCCCACTTACTTATATACATATAGCAGGAATAGGTGAAAATATGAACCAATTCCCTAGGCAAAATATTTCTTTTTCACAGAATTTCATTATTGCATAGCAAACTATTAGTTCTCCCCAAACTAACTGATAAAGCATTTATATATGCGGATGTTGTCACAAATGCATTTATTACCTCATAAAAATATAGTCAGGTCCTTTAATAGGGGTCTCATTTTATTTTCTCCAGCATAAGCAAGAACAGGGCTGGTTTCTGGTGACAGCGAGAGTTTACATTATTAAATATTTTGGTATTACATTTCCGTTTTTACTTTTTCATCACCTTTTGGCTGAAATTTTCCAGACCTGGCCAGCTCAAAGCAAATAGCCTGAGGAAATGAGAAAAAAAAAAAAAAAAGAATCTCAGCCTACTCATTTTTTAGAATGATATGATTACAAAATTAAATAAAAGCCTATATTTCCTATTCCAAATGAATGATTGTAATTCAAACAAATGGACTGTGATGGGGCAAGCTGCAGTTTGAAAGAGCTTAAATGGATAATTGTATTATTCCAAGGAAAATAGGACTGGATTGGCCAGTGCTCCTAGAGAAAAGGTTGTTCCACAAGGACGCAGCAGCTGTGCCCATTTCCAAAAGCTGATGCAGGGCAGTATAAAGACATAGTGCTTGTCCTATAGGGCAGGACTGTTGGAAGGAAACTGCGTCCTTTGCTAACCCTATGCAGAGGGTTTCAAGTATGCTTCAGGCAAGGGCTCTGATGACATAAACTTTTCGCATTTTCCAAGGCATTCTGACATTTTGTGGTTCCTCAAATATAGCTTGCCAAAAAAAAAAAAAAAAGGGAAGCCCCTTTTTTTTTTTTTTTTTTTTTGTCTGTCTGATTGATATTGGGCCAGAGAAACCCAGAAGAGTCCAGCTAAACTTGGAGTTACCACTGTACATACTACATGCTTAACCTGCTGCACATGTGGGTATACTCATGCACGCACACAGAGCATTTGATGGATGAGATGATTTGAAGTGTTTGACAGCAGCATTTTGTCGTGGGAGAAAAAAAAATGATTTTTTAGCAAGTTGCAGATAAATGAGCAGAGTTTACTGGAGTGCAGGGAATGCAGAAGGCAGTGGAAAGTCAATGATTTGTGAGGTGAATGGCAAATGCAAGTGGCCATTTTTAAAATTAAGCTAGAAAGTCACAGAGCAAATCTCATCTTCACTTCCTTTACCATTAGTCAGAAGGCCTTAATGAAGGGAAGGGAAGGGCTTTCTGAGCAGGGTCCTCTAGAGGGGGTGACAGAAGAACAGTACTTAACTGCCTCCTCCTATGGCATATTTTCTAAGCCAGAACTGGAAAAGGACTTACCTGCTTTTTTGTCCAAAGACTACATAGTTGTGGCAGTCACATTTCAAGACAGTTGCATAGCACTCATGTTACTTCTTTGGTATTATTTGTTTTATTCGGAAATATGGGAGCCCACAAATCCTCCATATGTCCTCCATATGTCCTACAGAAAAGCTAATGAACTAGACCTTATGAGCTGACAGGACATGACAGGCTAAAATTATCTTTTCCTGACAATGCTCTCAGTCTACACTAGTAAATAAACAGGCTTTAGACTCCTCACAAGCACTGTAGTACAGCCCAGTTGTGATGGCTTTCTCTATGATGTCTACTGGGAATCATTCCCAGTCTGCCTTGGCCCCTGAACTGTGCCCAGATGTTGATGTGGGACTGACTGAACAGAACAAAAGCCAACAACTTAACAGCAGAGATGATTACCGGGCATCACTTAGCCTTGTACCTTGGCTCTGCTCATGGCTGGCTCTTCTGTGGACAGTGTCCTTTTTGCTGTCCAGCAATGTTCAGCACTGTGGCCAGAGAATAGAAAGAAACCAGCACCTAAGCAGGGCAGCATGGAGCCAGGACCTTCTCAGTAGAGTTTGTCTCCTAGAGGTGGGATCTCCAGGGTCCTTCAAAGAGTGACACTTCACACAGCAAAAGCCCACTAGTCAATTCTATAGCAAAAGAAGCATTATACAGTAAAGGAGGAAGGTGAACAAAGGATGCAAGAGACAGTTGAAAAAGATTGGAAAGGAGAAGAAGAAGAAGAAAGTGCTTCCAGATAAATATTCCAGGAGTGATGCAAGGAAGGTCTTAATGTCATTGTAACATCAACACTAAGCTGAAAATCTAAAAAATCAACGCAAGATATTTTATGGTCTGTTGAATCACATGATGAAAAGCATTTTGCACAGAAATGATTTTATTTGAATGATCATTGTTCACCAAGAAAACAGCCCAATACTGCATGGAATTTATACAACAGAATGGAAGATTGCTAATAATAACAATAACAATAAATGCTGCAGTTAGATTTTTACAGCCTAATTATTCAGAATGTTAGTCTCTAATGGTGTGAGACATACCCATCTTAGATAATGCAAGTAGTCAATAGAAATGTGATTGGAGATAAGTGGTCTGAATTACTCACAAGTAGGAATAATGTTAAATAAAAAATACATTTTACAGTTCTTTCATATCCCCAATCTCTGAATCTTAAAGACCTTGATGAATTCAAATAACCCTTTGGCAGTACATTTTGGTAACCTGAAAAAGCTGCATTTGTAAATGAGTTAGGATTTCTTGTGGTGTCTCAGTTTCTATCTTTAAAGAATCTTGCCCTCCATAATCTCCAGAGGAAAATGCCAATCTGTCCTTGGACTTGAAACTCCTTGAAGTATCTGAGGTATTTTTGTGTTTTAAGAGGTTTTCTGGTCAGTAGCACAAACATCTTCATAGTGTTGACCATAATTAAACAATCTGACCCATGTTTTCCATCCTTCTCATTCTTGCACAAAAAGATCTGTCCTAACTGTGAGCCTTTGTTCCTGTTCTCATTGAGAACACCATCTCTGCATTCATTTACATTACTTACCTCCTGTCCTCTTCACTCTGATCATGTACTGCACTTCACAGTCCTGCATAGGTCCTGTAAAGGAATATCGTTTCACTTATTTTAGCCTACAGCAGACATTCAAGTTAAAAGAGCTTCAGATCTCTAAACAGTAGGCCAAGTTCTTATTAGCACCACCTGAGAGAAGCAAGTTTCTCCCAAGAATGGTTAATAGTACCTAAGACACTTAACAGTGTGGGAACCACCTTCACCATTGTCTACATGATATTAGCCTTTATTTCTTTTAAATGTTTATTATTTATTGCCAATAAGCAATGAGAAAAAAGAAGAGCCCCTGCTCAATGCAGCCAGCTGATTTTCCGGGAGTGCTACTTGGAGTAGGGCCTGAGGCCACTGTTGCACTTTCAGGGAAGCTGGATACCCTGCACGTGGATATAGAGTTATCACATGGCACACCAGGTAAATCCAGTATTGATCAGTTAAATTTGCCACTGGAAGTATTGCTCTTCTCAAGATGGAACAGAATGTAGGTCCTTTTTCCCGTACTATTCCTCTTTCTACTTTAACTTTTCCAGCATGTAGAAACACAATTAGTATAGAAAATCATATGTCATCTTCAGGGAGCTTCAATTTTTGATCTCTTATTGTTAATGGTGCTTTGGTATAAAATCATGTTTGCCCGAGTCCATCAAAGCAGTTAGTCCCAGTGTAAAGAGATACTGACATCCTGATGAAGCATAGTCCCTGGGTTGGGTGCCCCCATATAAAATGCACTCTCCCCAGATTTATGCATGTCTCCAATTTCTTTTGTATATGAGCATTTATGACAGCAATGAGCTGCTGGTCTTTGGGATATGACTTCATTTGCAGAAGAAATGAATGAGAAAGAAGAAATGAATGAGAAACTTGTCACCACCCTGGAAGGTCCAGGTTTAAAGCTGTAGTCCCACCTGAGCCCATAGCTATGCCTTCAGACACTTTCATTATACACCTTATTTTAGTAGCTGAGCAATACAGCTATTGTCTTTACTGGACCATATTTTTGCAAATATGTATTTCTTTCCTGTTGTGGAGAATCTCAGAAAGAGCTGAAGCTATACATCAGCATTTTGAGTGAGCTGAGTTATCAATTTACTTGATAACCCAGGTGCTGGTTATAGGAAGGCAAAAAAGTGATCTGTGACCTACTGTAATAAGCTAATAGAGTTTGTATTCCAACTTTAGAGAAGGAACAGGTGGGAAAAGCTGAGAAATTCATAAATATATTCATGTGTTCAATCCACTCCACATGATTAAACACCCCCAGGTTTGTAAAAAGAGAGTGCAAAGGAATTCTTGGAGTTCCTGGTAAGCAAATCATTCATTAATAAAGAACACTTCATTGTAGATAGAAACACCTTTCTGTTTGATTCTTTACAACACAGAAGCATCATCAGCTGCCTGGTATGGAACTTTTGAAAGGTCAGGATTAGCATTAATCACATTTTGGGATGCTGTTAAAAGGTATTTTTACCACTGGCCAAAAAAAAAAAAAAAATCAAGACTTTTTACATATTCCCAGCACATTATTCAAAGCAAGAGAAAAACAATTTCAAACTGATTTAGAAACAGAAAACCTGATTCTCTGCTGATTGGCAACCAGTTATTACTGCTCTTTATTATTTGTATTCCGGTAGCCTCGGGATGCACCGACATGATAAACACTGTGTGCACATACTGGAAAGGAAAGTTTCTTGCCTAAATAGTCAAAGAAAGTGCTGGGAGGAGAGAGAAGCAACAGAAGGGTGGGGTGATTTGCTCAAGGATACTCGACAGGGCAACAGCAGATGTGAGTACAGAGCCCGGATTCTACAAAGCCGGTCTGGCAGCCCTGTTCTTAGATCACAGGGGCAAGTCTTGAGATCTCTCTATGGAGTGCATCCCTCATTTGATACTGTTTGCATTGCTTCTGTTTTGTTTTGTGCGTTATTTTGGTAGCATAGAACCACTGCTATACCCCGCCACAATCATCTAGCTTCATCTCTGATGAAAAGACCATATAAATTAAGCAGAAGGAGCAGCTAGAGCTTTGTCCCAACCATCTACATGCAAAGCAGATGTTAATAGAGACATTACCATTTTTAGAGCCAAACATTTGGTCTTCCACAAAGCTTGAGTTCCAGTTTCTTCTCCATCATATACCAGAGAGCATGTCTTAGGACAGTTTCCTGATCCATTTTGAGTCAGATCTAGTGGCTCTAGACACATGGTAATAGCAAAGTTTGAAATTGAAAATTTGATCAGAGGGCAAATATAAGATTTGTGATCAACTAAGAGATTCCCAGAACCTTAGGAAGACTGAGAGCTCTTAAGGTAGAAGAGAAAGACAGAAAGAAAGGGAAGAGAGCACCAGGAATCAAAGAATCATAGAATCATTATGGTTGGAAAAGACCTTCAAGATCATCGAGTCAGGACAAATAGAGCATAGGACAAACTTAGGAGATGACTGAGAGTGGTCGCACGAGTCCCTCTGCCTATAGGCCTTCCTAGAGCAACAGGAAGAGATCCAGGACTACTGTGGAGGTCAACAGCAAACATTCAGCCATGCCACCTGACCATTATCCATGCGCATCATGACTGAATCCCTGCTTTTCCTCATGACTGCCTAGTAGGAATGGCTGTTCCATCTATAACTAAAACCATTCCTCAAGCATATTTATAGTTACTGCAGCATCAGCAACTGTGAGAGTACAATAAGTTTGTAGCACGGTTTCCAGGTTTCTGACAAGAGATGATAAATGGGATCTGGGGAGACTTGTAAATGAGACTTAACCGCAAACCTCCCTGCCTCCATCAGCATCTTAGCATTATGCAAGGCTACTTTTTTCAGATTATTTGTACATACAGCTGAATTATATAAATAAAGCCTCTGGGTAAGCAGAGAAGTAAGCTGGCTCATGTGACACTGGTCTTCCTGTACAGAGGCACTTTGGAGTTGAGGACACATTTGTTAGCCCTGTTTTTTATCATTCTATAATGATGAAGAAAGATGCAAGATAAAATTAGTACTTTCCTTTTCCACCTGTAGCCCCAGAAAACTCTGTGCCAAAAACATTTCCATTCTGCACGTCTCCCAAAAACTTTTGCTGGGGAAAGTTTGTCACCTTGCTGGTGGGTGGAGTCAGAGGGCATGTTCTCCCTTTCATTTGATGGAGACAGCAAGGCAGTGTGTTTTCCTCTTAATGCTAACTTACCCAGGAAGTACGATAGCCAGATGTTTTAATTCTGGATACATTACTTCTTCCTGCAAGAAAAGCTGTTAAAAAAAAAAAGAAAGAAAGAAAAAAAGAAAGCCTGGAGGGTAAAAAAGCCATCTTACAACTTGTTTAGTTCTACTTCAAGAAACCCAGGCTTTTTGGGTAATGAGTTTCAGAGGAGGCACACAAGCATGGGGGACACAGGAGGGGACCCAAGACAGCCTGCAAACTCAAATGTGCAAGAGTAGAAATGGAGAAAGAAGCTATGAAGACCCTAACAGATGGTAACCCACACAAGTGCTCCACAACAGGCAAGGGCTCATGTAGCGTTAAAGTAAACGTAGAAGTGGCTGTGCACACACGTGTGAGTGAGTTGACTGACACTGTGGGCTCTTATATAAAGGAAATTAAAACAGATCTGTGGCTGAAATCACAATCACAGCAGGGGAGTGTCCTGGGCTGATTTACTGACAGGTATTTTGGGAGGATGTAGAGAATATTTGTGACTTATTTTTTTCTCCACTTCCTTTTTTTTTTTTCTTTTTCAGAAGGAGGAGTGTTCCTTGAATTGTCACAATCAGCTCTGGCCAATCCCTTTTCCTAAAGCAGCATGCCAAGGAGACCACCGAGTGGCCCTGGTTGCCACTTAATGTATACGTTAAGCACATGCTGCGGTGCGTGACCTGCACAGGATGAGGGTTTGTGACTGCTGTCGAGAGCTGAGCTGTTTGTTTAGTTGGGGACCGCAGGCGCTAATGCTCTCACTTCTGAAAGTTTGGGGTTCGCTTCCAGCACAGGGAAGTACGACAATGCTTGCAAAATTAAAAATATCCTCCCAATCAAACTGTGGTAGGCATCAGCTCTTGGGCAAAACCCTACCTTTAACACATGCTTGAAATGATTCAGTTAGGAGCCATGGGGTCTTGTTTCCCTTAATGTTCAATGGAGAGAGGGGAATTGGGTTGAAATGTCTTCTCAGAGGGCTTTGCTCCTTTCAGTGTCACTGGAGGCACCTCAGGGCAGCAATTCTGATAAAGTAGGTCTGAGGAACAGGGCCTTGGAGCAGTTCATAATATGTTTTGTGACTTCCATCCCTGATCCTCAGGAAGCAAGGTTGTTAGGCTGTCCACGCCAGCATCGTTCTTTGGAAAGAATGCAATTTGCTGCAGAGAAGAAATGGGAAACAGACGAGCTATTTAATCCAGTAGACCATTTAGGCTACAATTCTGCAAATGCTGGCTTGAACATACGGTTATATTTATGCATTGGGAGTGCATGAGGAAAAAAAAAAAAAAAAAAAAAAAAAAAAAAAAGGAAAGGAACTAAAACCCTGTTCTTTATCATTCAATTGGCCCAGGCACTTGGACTATAAACATTACACTGCAGAGACAACAGGGGAAAATTTCTTAATGTCCTTCAGTGTCTAGACCAAAAGCAATAAACAACCATGATGTCCTGTGCACCTCATCATAATAACATTATTCAGGGAAAACCTGTCAGATGGGTTGAAAAATGGGTCTTTCACCTTTTTAAAACTAATTTGATAACTTTATTATCCCATGAGAAAGGCAAATCATTGGAGCCAAGGCATATACTAATGTCTTGTTGAATGCTCTTTGATTTTTTTTTTACTGCCACTGGAATCAGTCAAGAGCTCTGTATTATCTCATTATAATTGTCCCGGGAGAGGTACTTCAATAATCTTTATTACCATGGGGAATGAAAATGTGTGTTTTATTTGGTAATATTGTGGTAATGGCTCTAGGTATGTAACAACCTCTCAATGAGCTGAAATCCAGCCCAGTGTTATGCACTCCCCTTCAAAAACATGGGTTGCACATCGCGCAGGAATCAGTTGGCAGATGCACCTTACTTGCACTGGGGACAGGTTCTTGTCACCCCTATGATGGTCCAGTAGAAGCAGAGGCTGAGAGAAATAACCAGGGCAAAGATAACCAGGGCAATGGATAACCCAAGGAAGAAAGAAAGTAGAGATCTGGGAAATCAGTACGAAGCACCAAAGAAGGGTCTGCAGTTCCGTAGAAACAAAAGGAAAATAAATGTAGGATTAAAATCAGCAGTTCCTGAGCATCAGAGAAGTAGGTGCCTTAAAGAGTCATTCCAGCAAAGGTACTGTGGAATCACTCCAAAGAAGCTGCTACAAGGGCACGGTGTCAGGTTTGATCAACATCAGGCGATTAGTTTGAGGTGTCCTGCATTCACCAATCAGCCCCAGAATGCTTGGCTACACTTTTTTTTCCAGCACTTGGCTGTCTTTCTCCATTTTAATGTTGGTCCTGGGATTACAGTCTGGTCATGTCATGAGTGCTGGACTGATGTAAAGAAGGTGGACTGAAAGCAATGGTTGATGATCTCTCCTAATATCAGAACTAGGGACTTCCACCAATATTATTGGGTCATGGGCTGAGCAGAAGAGAAGATACTCTACACAATATACATCTAAACCAAGACATTTCTAAGAACTGAAACAAACAAAAAAAAAAAAAACAAAAAAAAAAAAAAAGAAAGAAAAACAATGAGATAAACTCACAGAAGAAAAGTCAATTGAGGGCTTTTAAACTCAAAGATAACTGCTATTGCTCAAACCTCCTATTCCGCCCGCTGGGGGATGAGAGAACATATTGGAAAAGTATCACTGTGTACTGCCATGCACTTACACTATTCCCTAGGCATCTGCTGTTCACCACTTTTGGAAACAGAATGCTTTGTCTGACCCCCTACAGTCCGTCTGATGCTCCTATCATTCAAGAAGTAACAGTTTTAGATATGATAGCTAAATGGGTGGCTGCTTGTTCTGCAATGTCTGACTGCTAGAAACTTTGTTAAGGTTAAAGCCATGCTGGAGGTGTAGTGAAGATCTCCGCAACTCCAGTCACAGTTTTTATTACAATTCTGCATGCTTTGTGTGATAGAGATTATACGATGTGGTTAACCCCAAAGCAATGCACATACTTTGATTCAGGAAAAAAGGAAAAATAAAAAAAGGCCCTAGGCAATAATTGGTCTGATTTAGGAGTGTGAGGAGTGTGAGAAGAAATTAAATATCTGAGGCTGTGGAATTCTTTAGATCCAGGCATCACTACCCCTAGATGCCTTTTACTCCCATTCCACTGAAGGTTATCATTTCTCAAGAATGATTGTTTCCTGGTTGCTGCAATTAAAATGCACTGTATTAGTAAAGATATACTGATTAAACCATGTGAACTAAGACCATTCAGTTTCACTGATACAGATGAGGGTGCCCTCACAGGAGAGTTCCATCCACTGATTGGAAAAGATGGTTACCTGTATGAGGTTCTAGTCCGTTTTATAGCATAATGAAGCAATTTATTCTGGAAAGGACCTCTGGAAATCTCTCATACAATCCCTTGCTCAAAGCAGGACCAAATATATCAGCTTGCTCATAGCCTTGTCTAGAAATGTTTTGATTATCTCCAAGGATGGAGATCCTACAGCCTCTCTGGGCGACTCATTCCAGCGTTTGAACATTCACATGGTGATTTTTTTCCCTTCTCTCTTGTAAGAATTTCCCATGTTCCAGACTGGGAACATGGCGTTCTCATCCTTCCACTCTGCACCTCTGAGAAGAGCCTGGCTTTATCTTCTCTGCAGGCTTGCAACAGGCATTTGCAGACAGAAATACCATCACCCCAAGCCTTCTTCCAGCTGAACAGATCCATGACTCTCAGTGTCTCCTCGTATGTCATGAGCTACAGTCCTGAACCATTTTGGTTGCCTGCCACCAGATTTGCTCCAGAGCATCCATGTCTTCCTTGTCACTGGAAGCCAGTAACTGGACATAGCACTCCAGAAGTGGTCTCACATTTCTCACATAGAGAAGAAGAATCATTTCCCTTGACCTACTGACTAACACTACACAGTGTGTCATTTGCCAGAAGGATAAACTGCTGACTCGTGTGTGACCCGTTATCAGCCAGAACCCCCAGATCCTTCTCTGTAAAGCTGCCTCCTACCCAGTTGGCACCAGCCCATATTATTGGACAGGGTTATTCTGTCTCAGATGCAGGGTTTTAATCATGGCTTGAGTGGTAAAAGCAGCTAAGAGCCCTTACATTTCTTTAAGTTCTCTTAATTAAGAGCTAATTTACCTTTCAAAGCTTGGAGTCCTCTGTTCAGACTACCTAGTGAGCAGTGTATGTTAAAGCACAGCGGTGCCACCAGGTCCTTCTTTAGACCCACACTGCTCACATTAAGCAATGAAGAGTATGTTAATGCATTTCACTGGGAAGCCTGAGCTGTCTCCACAGAATGGCAAGAGGGATTGTGAGGGTTCAGGCTGTGGTAATGAGATCCCTGAGACAGAACACAATTTTCCTTTAACACAATAAGCCCCATTCCAATTCATTAAGAGGTGCAGACATCCTCCCATATCATCTTTCAACAAGTGGCAATTTTTCACACAGATCCTATCAAGCAAACTGGTTTCTAGCACACAGATGTATTGCTTATTCAAACAGCCACAAGTGTCAGGGATGGAGTTAATTGCAAATTGATTGAATGGGGTTACATTAAAAAAAAAAAAAAAGGCAGAAGTTACAAATTCGTTAGTGGGGTTGAGAAAATACTTTGTTCTTCTTTAGCCCCTCCCATCCAACCTCTCTCAGAATATTCACAAACCAATATTTAATGCTGCCTCTGCATCAAGGTATGCTACATTACCTGTTTGCCACAGGGACAGAGGAAATAAGACACAGAAAATGTAAATAGTAATGCTTCCCAGAGAAACGCAAATATTGAATACCTTATTCGGACTTGAGCATCAAGATGAGTCAGCTTAGGGGGTGAATTAGTTTCCATCTGTTTTGAAACTGTCCAGTTGTGAAGAACAAGGTTTGTGGGAACCAGCAGACTGGAGCCTCCAGCTCTGTCAGGTCATGTCCATGATATGAGTCCATCCTGTTTTGTCTAGTGCAAGAAAGCACCATCCCAAAAGCCATATAGCCATACTTCGCTTTTGCCTGATTAATGATTCATCTCCCAGTAGGCCATGCTATTGCTTCTGAAGAGGGTTCAATCCACATGTGTCTATCCTGAAGCCTTAAATAGAACTTCTCTCTGGACCTCACCTATCCACATAAATTGTCCCCTGCATGGTGTATAAGCCATGCAGCTTCCTTTCTTTGATATGTTTGTGCAACTATGTGAAGTGGCAAGATCGATGCTAGTGAATTTTGTTGGATAACAGATAAAGAAGAAAAACCAGAGGATTATTATCATTAGTAGGAATAAGCTCTTGGATTGACTAGTAACTCATTACTTTTATATTCTTCACTTTGCCTGCTCACAAATAGTTTGAGTTTTAAATTATGTCCTGAGTTCTTGTACCATGATAGCAGAGAGAAAAATATCATTATCATCCATTTCCTTCCTAAGTCTGGAGATTTCTACTAAGTCACCTCAATATCTCTTCTTTTCTATTAAAAGTAAACTCAGCTCCATTAACTCTACTCCATTAAACTTTCCTCTTGGTTAAAGGTTTCTAAACCACTCCAGGGGCTGCCATTTCATTTTTTTTTCCAGCCTGTATTTATGGTGGAATGTAAAACTGAAATAAAAACACAGGAGAGGGATTGTGGTTTTTTTCAAGATTTATCAGAAGATGCAAAATTTAACTGCCTTTCATGTGAATTTTCAGAGTCAGACTTTGAGTTTTTCCGTACTAGGAGTAGGAGAAAGATTATCAGTCCCTGTTTTCTCCAGCCCAGGCTCCAGTGGGAGATGAAACTCAGGCTACTCTTTGCTGCTTGGGAGTCATTTGCTCATTGGCAGGTTGGGATCTCTGGAGAATCATATGGGAGCAGAGAGAAATAGGTAACTTTTTTTTTTGTACATCCTCAGGGTACCAAGTCAGTGATAAACACATGCATCTAGTGCTATCTGAAATGCCTTTGAACATCTGAGACACTCACCTGGGACTGGTAGAAATTAAACAAGATTCATGCCCTTCCAGAAAACTACGTAAGGGCCAGACCTGAAGGCATCTCAGATGGTTTAGCTTGTTCAATGCACCCACATAACCCTGAAGAAGTTCTTAATGCCAGAAAAGTGTACGCGGACAGTTTGGTTCTCAAACTTTTTATGCCTCAGATTCCTCTCTAGTGCGTATGCTAAAAGGATATATTGGTTCACTCTCTGGGACTCTTTAGATCTCCATGGTGGGGAAGTACAGAAGAAAGGAAATAATAAAATATCACTTTGAGCAATGAAAGTGGTAACTACAGAAGATCTGTACATTTGTTAGAGCAAGGCAGCTGGAGGAAATGGTGGCAGATCATCAGCTAAAGCCTCACAGCATGGAGGATCCAAAAGGATCAACTCTGGAAGCCCAATTTGGGCTGAGGCCCAGCTTTGTCAGGTAATGTTCATGCAGATCTCTTCTTCTATAACTCCATTCTAGCACAAGTCTTTTCTTAGCTGAAGGGCAAAAGCTGAGTGTTGCTCCTTGTGGGCATGGAGCTTTAATACTCTGTGTGTCTTCAGGGTTGGGTTTAAGTCACGGTGCAGAAAGAGCAGCTGTTGTTCCCCGGGTGGATTCAATGTCTTACCAAGCTGTTAATTATGGAACATACCGTTTCCAAGCCAGATCTGGCCTGATTGGTGTATCTGGAAAATGACCAGATGCTAAGGGACGCTTATAATTTATAGGTTTGCAATAGGCTGATGGATTTAATGACATTAAATTAGCAGCCCAGATCCCAGTGTGCAGTTCTGACAATACATGTTGATGGCAAAGGGATAGATTCTGGCATCCTCCTTTGGTTTATGGACAGAGCCAGCAGAAGCAAAGCTCCTAGGGTCTAAAAAGATTTTAAAGATTTGATGATACGGTTGACTCTCTGTGCAAATACTTTTGTCCTTGAACAAACCACTTCAAGGCACATTTTATAAACACTCTGCATTTTAAGTGTTTGGACTGAGAAAGCTTGGCTCATGGTGAGCTGTGAAGTGACCTTCTTTCGTAAGTCAGCCTCATATTTCTCCTAAGGCTTAGAAACATTGACCTTACCCATCAACAAAAAGAAGAAAATGATACTCTATTAATCTTTACTCAGCCTTACACTGCCAGGCAGTGCTTTTCTCATACCAGGTTTAGTCTGGTAGGTTGGTGCACACCAGTGTGGCACGTGAGAATGCATGAGAATGTCTCAGAGTATCATCTTACACATGCAGTACCTGAGTTATCTCCCATGGTTTCACAGCAGAATGCCCACTTCTTCATATAAAACCAAGGACAAAAGGAGGTCATTTTATCTTCCTTTCTTCAGAGCAGAGGGAGAAACCCTTCATTTCTTTCTCCATATGCAGAAGGAAGTCTCAAAGTAATTATCACACAATGCCTTGCTGTGTCACTAAGAGGTGCTCACTGTGACACTAGCCAACACCAACCAAGGAGGTAAATATCCTCATGCTGTCCTGATCCCAGTGACTTTTTGAATCTCTTCTGCATGATTAAGTCATTCTCCAGCTCTCTATGGCTGCAGTTCCACCAATAGAATTTCATGATGAAAACTTACAAGTAATTTGTTATATTTATTTTAACAGTACAGGCTTCTCAGTGTGATGACCTCTGTTTTGCCTACAAAAAGGAAGATGTCAATAGAAAATTGGGGCAAAAGCTTTCCTTAGACTAAAAGAAAGTTCTGCTAGAAGGTTAATCTTGTTTTCAGTTACTTGCAAAATGCAAGTACCATGTTTTGACTTGCAGTGTGATTGATTTTTTATTTTCATTAGTTCCTGATCTGTTTGTTAACTATTGGGATTCCTTGCTGATTGCTCTTGCAGAAATCAGTGTTTTGTGAATTTGGCTATGAGGATCCTTCACTCTTACCTTTAAAGTTGTGGCATCTGGTAATGGCTGGAAGATGTTTTGTTTCTGTAGTTCTCTAAATTGTAAATGAAATTGTATTTTTAATGCGTAGGATTTTGCAGGAATAAAAGGCATCAGATGGTGGAAACTCCTTACATGGTTCAATGGAAAGGTCATCACCCATAATAAGTAAAATTTCTTCTCTCTGAAGAAGGAGTCACATCAGGAGAAAGGATGCAGTATCTGTGAAGCTTATTATATTCCCTTAAGTTCTTGGGTGAAATATTTCAGCCCTATCAAATCCAGTGGTAAAACCCCTGCTGACTTGGAAGGAAGATATTTCACCTCTTCTTTCAGTGTTATTTGCCAGTGTTACCTTTTCCATCCAGGAAATTAACAGCTGGGAAACAAAAAAAAAAATCTCCCAGATTTATTAGTAGAAGAACAACCCAAGTATGCACTTGAGTACAGAGCAATGAATCCTTAACTAAGAAATCTTTAGAAATTAGACCCCATGATAGGCGGCTGAGACACAGGTAACCAGACAGAATCTGCAGCATACTCATTACCTACAGATGTTTTTTATCATCACTCTTAGAAAACATCAGTCTGTGCCATGATATTTATGTAATTGTTAGTGTTTAACTAAAGCTGCATGGTCCTCAGCAAACCATCCACTTTTAAGGTCAGCTGATATGAAGATCTCTTGTGCCTCCCATAGAAGCATGAAGGATAGTGCTCTCAGGCAAGACATGTAAAGCTCATCAGGCAATGTTTGGTTTCCAGTTCATCACTCTCCAGAATGGCATCTCTTATCTCAGTGTAAGAAACTCAACGATCCTATAAATTTAGATGGCTACATTTTATGCAGTTCCCCAGGTATCATTAAAGCAACTCGATTGCCTGGAAATGTGATGGATGGAGTGTAGATGGTAATGAGACCTGGTCACAAATCTGTGCCTGATTCCCGTACTGGTTGAAGACTGTAAATTTAAAGCTAGGGGGACTAAGACAGCTACTCTTATGTCTGGAAAATAAGAGAATGAGAATCAAAGGTTGAATATTATGTCCTGAGTCTCCCAAGCACTCTAAGCTGCTTCCCAAACAACTCTTGATGAAGATGCAGTTCACCCTACTGCTGACAGTTCATCCCTGGTCCAGTTTCTTCCTTGACACAAAGAGCTTCATTACTGAAGAAAATATGAATTCTCATCTCAAGCTTGAAGGTACAAGATTTGCAAGTTTTGTTTCCTTTTGGAAAAAAAGACAGTCCAAGAAAAATGTACTCTCAGACCCAATCTGGCATATACTGAGGAAAAGAGCTCATTGATTTCCTCCCAGAGAACTGGTGATCAGTTTTCTGATACCATCTTCAAATAATTACAGAATCACAGAATCACAGAATGGTTGATGTTGGAAGGGACCTCTAGGGATCATCTAGTCCAAGCCCCCTTCTCAAGGGACACCTGGAGTACGGGGCACAGGGTGGCATCCAAGTGGGTTTGGAAGATCTCCACAGAAGGAGCCTCTGCAGACTTTCTGGGCAGCCTGTTCCAGTGCTAATTGATATAGTCATTTTCTGTCTTCTGCAAATAAGTCATTTTATTTCTGTTTCAGACATTTCTGTCTTTCTAGCCTATAACAACATTTATAAAATCATGTCAGATTCACAAAATTCCATAAATTATAAATTACAGTGTGTTAACTATTCACAAGCCCAATAAAGTCATTGGTCTCCTTCTTTTCTTAACTTCTTAACTATTCTTAGATATTGTATACCACCTTTGTGGACATGTTTGCAGGAAGACTTGGAAGTATAAGGGTGATGTTCTTATCAGCATAACTCAATGTGAGCTGTTTCCGCACTTAGAGGCCGTCTTTGCAATATCTGAATCACAAGTTTACCTTTCTCAGCTTAAAAATTCTTTTCCCTTTGCTCTCTCAAAGCTAGTGAAAAAGAAGAATGAAGAAAAGACATTGCACAGCTAGCTAAATGTCACAGTCTTTCCACTCTTGTATCCAAAAGCCTTGGATGAATTCTGCCCACTGTTTTGAATACCCTGTTTCCCACTATGAAGCAGGTAGTTAAAGTAGTCTGTATACAGTAATATAGTTATTCAGTGCCCCACACTGAATACAGACCTACAACTGTCTGAACCTAATCAAACTAATAATAAATAGTGTTTGGGAGATAAAACAAACGGGGGGGGGGGATTCCCTAATACACAAAAAATATAAAAATTGGATGTGGGGTGTCTCCCAAACCCAACACAGTGCCTGACAGAGATCTCTGAGCTGTTTCCAAGTGAGTCAGTTCACCTCTAAACCACAGCAAAGCAGCAACAGGAATTAGGCTCCAAGTCATGGTATTTGTATGTCCATTTGACATCCGCCTGTATTGCTGGAAAATGAGGTGTCCCAGCCACGTGAGGGGAGTCCCCGCCCTGATGCTCACTCAGTCAGCTCTTTGCCCAGTGCCAGGCTGCATTTTCTACATGCATAAATAAGCTAAAGTGGTCTCTGTTACTGTGGTAGATCTTTTTAAGTTTTGGAAGCCCCTAATAGATGAAACAGAAAAGTCCAGGAGATAGGAGGATGCTTCAAGGTGCTTTGCTCAAGTCCCAGAGTTGATAGCACAAGTGTGAGATCCCCAGAATGCCAGTACATACAGGATTGGGGGTCTATACAGGAGGGCAGATGAGTAGGAAGGATGGTTGCTCAAGAAAATGAGTTTCAAAAGTCCAGAGTCATTAGGCAGGGAAGAAAGTAATCTTTCAAAAATGTTACCTCATTGTTAGTTCCTTTTCAATGCCAGGCAACATAGTGCACCTTAAGTAGGGGAACGAGCTTTGGTTGCTGTGTCCAAGGGTCTGTTGAGGGGTTGTTCATGGTGAAGAAGACTTTCCAGTTCACTGTTCCCTGTCACAAAGCATCCTTCTTTTTTGTCCATGTTACTCTGCAGCTGTTTTTTCCTTAACTTCGCCTGTGGCATTTACAACCTCCTTCTTTGCAAGGCACAAAAGCATCCTCTGCTCCTAGGAAAACCAGATTTTGCATTGTTAGAGAGAAAAGGAAAAAGCAGGGGATAACAATTAACCAAACTCTCCTGCTGGGTTTCTGTACTGATTTATTTTGCAATTAGTTGGCTTTTGACTCCAATATTTTACCAGGCAAAACAATAGGTCAGCACTAAGCTTCTGGGGCCTGAAAGTCCAGATTGTATCAGGAAAATATGCTGACATATCACTCTTTCCAGTGCTGCATGATCCCCAGGAGATTTAGCATCGCTTCCTAATGATCAGCCTCACAAAGTCAAGCAAGATACCACTGATAAACCCACCCATTACTTCAGACACAGTTCTTCTGGTCTTGAGAGCTCCAGGAGACTGCAGGAAGGAAGCTGTTCTCCAAGAGGCCATTCAGCAACATCTTTGAATATCAAAAAGTATAAATACCGTACACTCCTTTAGAGCTGATACCAATCCACACCAAATATCACTGAAACACAAAACAACTCAAAGTCAAGTTTTAAGGAGAAGGAGTGATTGAGGAGAGGAGAGATTGATAAAAAGCACTCAGTTCAGCCCGAATGGATTCATGCAGTTCTTCTGGAAACCAAACTCCTTTAGCTCTAGTGTTCATGGAACTATTTGTTTTTTTATTAGTATCTAGTATTTGTATTTCTCTGCATGGTATCTCATGCTACCAAGTGTTCACCTCTCCTCCCACCTCACTTTTTGTTGTGCAGGCTCTTCTCTTCAATAAAACTATCATGGTAATTCTCTGGATGAATATTATTGCAGCATGCTGCTGCTGCTTCTTATCTATTCATCATCCTTTTGCAGAGACTTATCTGGGGATTTAAAGTCTCCTTGATTGTAATGATCTTTTGAAATTAAGGGTATAAAGCAGGTCTTAGAGTCCCCTGTGCCCACTAGGCTTTCTTGTATTTCAAATCAAAAAAAAAAAGAAAAAAAAAGAAAAGAGTAAGCATCAATTATGGCAAAGAAAAAGTCTGCCATTAACTCTTCAAATGTCCACCCAGATTTTGTAGACATGGTGCAGAAATCACACTTGCTACAGGGACTGCAGAGAAAATTTTGGCTTGTGATTCAGATAAGGAAGGATAAGAAGAGGACATTATGAGACTTTGCCTAAGGCCTTACTTTGAGATAAACCCACACGAAAGTCATGTCATGATTTGAAAATGTTTGGCCACGTTTTTGTGGGAGGTGTTTTGTAGAAGTAAATGCACAGATATGAAGGCTAGGGGACCCGTTCTGCACCGATAAACCTCGCTGCAGTTCCGTACACCCTCCTGGCAGCTCCATTACACATTCATTTCTAGATATTAAACAGCCACTTTTATCATCATCATAAGCACTAAGCTGGGAGAGGAAAAGCATACCCTACGCTCAGCTTGACTTTAAGGAAAACTCATCTACTAGCCTGGGTTAGATCTACTGGGTCAGGGTAAAGCATGTGGATGGTATTTAGAGGCTTCTGGGTTCACGTGGGAGAAGAGTCTCCAGTATCAGGGCGCTGACTCTCTTGGAGAGATGGACTTCTACTTTAGTTGGAATTGAATTGAAAATGAGTCTTCCCAACAAGTGTTCTTGATAGTAACTTCAAATAGGTACCCAAATGCTGATACAGAATGAATGTCTCCTGTCATTCATGGCTGGTACAAACTTGAATTCCACTTCTTCGTTCTCCAAATTGATCAGAATTTAGTAAAACAGAAAGTGTGAGCGGTTCCTGCTCCCCTGAGTCCTTCAAGTCCTCACTCAGATCCACAAAGTTGTCCCTGGTCCCTTGCAGGTGACAGTAGATCAACACCCACACCATGGAAGCAACATCTTTGTCTCCTCTCTCAAAGCAGAACGGATCTTGAGCCTCTGCTGTGCTGAGAAGGGGCACATCTGGGATGCACCTGCATAAAAAGCAAGCAAGCAGGCCCACAATTTTGTGAAAATGGATTTGGAGATGGGGGAAGCAGACTATTTCACCAAGTATATCAGTGGGGAAGCCCTGCCTGAGAAGATCATGAGCCAAGATGGAAATTCCAAACATCTGCTTACCACTACTTTACGCATAGCCCTCCCCTCTTCTTTCCCCTAGGGAAAAAGAAATAATAACAAAACCAAAACAACCAATAACTTCAAATTTAACACAGAAAGATAGAGTCCGTAATTCCTGCCAGATGCTTCTGTGCATCTGGTCAGAGTATAATCAGAGATATGCAGAAATTCTCAGTCTAGACAGAACAGTCTTCACTTACTGAGTTTTGAGGGAGCCTGGAATCCCTTAAAAGACCATATGCTCCCAGTGCCACAGTACAGGAGACATAACTGTTATTTAGGGGTCCTGATGAATATTATTTCCTATTCCTTTTCTCTTGATGAAGCTAGAGAAAAGAGTCACCAAATATTTTTCCCTATTATCAGGTTAAGCAATAGTATGATGAGACAGCTAGTTTACATTAAAATAATGATTAGTAAACAATGTGTATTGGTAATACACATCAAGGTGAGCTAAGAAGGCTGGAAGAAGTTATTCCCATCCCTAATTCAACAAGAGGTCCTGGTTCGGGAACTCAACTTTAAGGAGAGTATGTGTAGGTCCTCTTGCACTAATCAGTTCTTACAAGATCACTTTTGGTGGAGCATGAGCCATAGGGTGGATTTCTCATATAGAAAACATCATAGGTTAAGTGGGAATTTTCACATCCCTTTGCCTCTAACACCTCAACACTGTGAAGAGCCTGTAGTTCTCTCCAAGGCTTGAAGAGATAGTCCACATTTGAGCTCCAGGCTATGGAGCACCCAGCAAGAAGTCATGTCCATCTGTCAATCATGAGACCTCATAAGAGGCGCTAACCATCAACAGTTCAGCCTCTGAAGCTGCAGGACATCTGTTGTCACTTCCTCACGTAGCCTCAGTTTCTCAGTGCAACTTTGGTCAGGCTGGAGAAAAACAGGTAAAATTAACCCTGTGACTGCCTCATTTCTGTAGGCAGTTCTCTAGGGCTGTCTCTTCCTGCAGGGACAGACAAGATCTATCAGGCTCAGCCAAGGTCTCAATCCACCCCCACAGCACTAAGTCAGACAAGGGTGAATTACGAAGCAAGGACTGGACTCAATTTTGATGTTCCAGCTCATCTTACCTAATCATTTATACTCCTTAAAAAAAAAAAACAAAAAACAAAAAAAAAACAACTTAAAAGTTTCATTTGGGATGGACTTGCTCTCTTCTGCTCCCTTACATATATATACACATATAGACGTGATATATATACACTACATATATATATATTTATATATTTATATATTTTTTTCCATCTCCCTGGGGTTTCTTTACAATAAGGTCATGAGAGAAGAAGATTTTTAGCTATTGCTTACTTTACAGCCCATTTCTCATTCTTCCTAGAGCTCTTGGTAATACTTACTGAAAGACAAAGCTATTCATCTTAGCACATTCCCAGGCAAGTGTGGTTTGAAGCAGTTCACTAGCACTGTCAGAAGAGATATTACTTGCTATAAAAAGCTGCCTTATTCCCTCAAGTTGCCATGCTCAGCTCATGTCAGCCCATGACCCCTCTTTTATTTTTTTTTCTTTCTGCTGTAAGATTGGCACAATGATTGCTTACTTCTAGTCACCTGGAACTTTTCTGGCTTGAAGACATTTTATTGAAAATCACATTGTACCAGTCAATCACCCTCCCACCACCATATGCTGTGATAGCAGGAGGAAGCCCAGCAAGTCTGTTCACTGTGCTTGTTAAACTGCAGGCTGGGTGACCTTACTAGACACTTCGCCACCGATGCTCTGCGCAGTGGTAGTGGGAGCAGCTGGGGCAACTTGCATTTGTCTTGAAGGGTTTTCTTAGCAAATTTCAGGCTCTCCCCTCTTTGCCCCGTGCCCAGGCAGATCCTACCTGGCAGCAGCAAAAGCTTTTCTATTAATTCCCAACGGTCTGGCAGTTTGGAGACAAGAGAATGGTCAAGAAAGCTGCCTGGAGGGATTGGTCCTAAAGTTAGGTAAACTCTTCACCTCACTATGGAGCCAAAAAGAAGAAAGGATGGGAAGGGCAAAGACCATGAGTATCTTCCACCAGGTTGGGATGAGGCTGTTACAGGAGCACTGGGAAGTCCTGGAACACATTTGA
>VZSV01000034.1:1925787-1974495 GCA_013398735.1 Nothocercus julius
TTAAGAGGACACATATTGCCTGTAATACTTCTCCTGTCAGTCAGGAGTTTCATAATAAACCCACTCAATTTGTTTCCAAGACAGCTTGAATAGGACAGCAATTTTCCTTGCCTTGCAGCACCTTGCAAAAATGCTGGTGGATCCTTCCTGTTTCCAGAACCACTGAGGACCAAGGCTCCACTTTAGCACTGAGCAGATAAGTAGTGTCCAGTCCAGAAACTGGTCCATGGGCACCTTGCAGGGAAGGACTCCTGCAGAGCTGCCTGTAGTGAAGGTCCTGGGCTTGCAGTCACCACTACAGTTGCAATCTGAAGATGCATAGTAATCTTTACAAAGAGATTGAGTGATATATTTTTTGTTTGTTTGTTTATGGCAACTTTTCAGGATGTAGTCTGGATAAATTCACACATCTTTATTTATTTCTATTTAGCCTAGCTTAAGTATAAAGAAAATTTTGGGAGGAAGCAGCAAATATCCACTAACTAAAGCAATAGATCTGGCTGCACATGGGACTCCTGACTGCACCCAGCCACAGCCTTTGCTAAATGAAGCTTCATGTTCCCTGTACTTTTTCTGTGGGGGCAGAGAAATTTTCCCTGCCTATCTCCTCCCTGGCCTGGGACCAAGCACAACCAGTGCTTCCCTTCTGGTTTCAGGTACATATGCACGGAGAAAACCAGTGGAGTTCGCATCACACACGTGATGGATGGATCACATATGCACATACATGTGCTAGGAGCCTATGCAGCCAGGTAATTTCCTGAAGAGGAGTATAGGGATTAATTTCTGCACTTGTGGAAAACAATAGATCTGAGCACCTGTGGGCTTTGGAAAGATTTTAAAATAGCTCCCAGATATAGGAATTCGCTCCCTGAAATGCTCTGAAATGTCCAAAAAGCTCTGAGCAGTCACTCCATCCGGCTTAATTATGGTATGTCCTGACTTCCCAGAGTTAGTGGATCTTATCAGATTATGCCTCTGTTACTGAACAAAGCAGGTCAAATACCATTGCCTGGCTCAGGGGCAGGGCATATCAGTCTTCCATGCCACTCAGCTTCTTTCCTCACACAAGAACTTGCCCACCCTTTTATGAGGGGGAAGGAGCCACATCCATCCCTTCGAAATCCACTGAACATGGTATTTGCAGGGTCTGAATCTGTTGCAAAGACAACCTTTGCCTTGATGCACTCACAGTCTGGCTGCTTCGCATACAGCACCTAGCATCCATCGTTGATGCCTAGATCTCTCCCCAGTACATTTTATGCTGAAGGGTCTTCTACTGTCTTGCTATTAGAGCAGATCACCTTTTTCTGATTGATGTATTTGGGAATTGTTTAGCTTGTTTTGTTGATGTTGTTTTCATATGTTCGATTTTTTTATATGTTTATATGTTTTCATATGTTCGATGGGGATTTTTTCATATCTTTTTATATGAATTTTATGCTCTGGTTCTAAAACCCATATAGCATTTCCAATCCTGATCCTCCATCACCTGGCACTTGTATACCACTCATTCCTGTTTTGGTTGGTTTTATAGACTTTGTAAAGGGGACTGAACGGAGGAAAGTGTTTGCAAGGTACTGAGAACACATCATCCTCACATTTGTTGATAGGAAAGTGTAAACAGGCCTGAGCAATAGTGTTCAGATGCAGGCCTGGGTTTGGAGTCCCTCAAGGACAGGAGGGGCTGCCTCAGGTGTCTTCATTCACATCTGCTACATGGAAATTGAGCCAAGCGTGAATCTGGTTATTAGCTTCATTAACTGTTCAAATGCCAGATGATGCAAATGCATAAATAGGTTCATTGTGTTAGATTTTTACTTGGAGCCTGAGCCTGTGTTATCTGTGGGACTCCCTTTAAGGAATTACGGATCTGCTCTGGGGCCAGGCTGAGAAAGGTCAATGAAAGGAGAGAGTAGCATTATCTGAATGTAGCAGCTAAAAGAGCCTCTAAGCAATGGGCATGAATCCAGCCAACGGCACTGACCTTCCTGCCCTAGGCAAGCAGAGAGCTTGGCCCTTAACGCAGCAGGAACTGCAGAGGCACATTTATTATTTTATTGCTTTTGCAAGAAAAAAAAATAATATTAATGAGTGTAATTTATAAGCAGAGGAGCAGACAAAAACAGGCTTTTCATGAGCTGCTATGCACTGCCTCGGGAGGGCAAGAGAGGAAGCGATGGGTAGATATCGGCTATTGTGTCTGGTTTGCAAGGTTACTTGTTCTGATAGAGCTTCATTTCACATCTATCTTGGAAAACAAATTCCCTTTCAGGCCTTTTCATAATGAAGAATAAAGAGGCTATTGTTACAGAAAGCTAATTGTGCTTTTAAGCCATTTTCTGCAGCCAAGCTCTATGTCACTTTGGAGAAGCCAGAGAGTTCAGCCTGCTGCAGAAGAGACAATGCAACCCTCCAACGAGCACCTGCGACTACCAAAGGAGAGATCTATTAGCCCGGGCCTGAGAAATCACCTTCTGTGGCAACTCTTAATTTTGTATCAGGAAATTGCCTTATTTCTTCCATGAGAGTGCGGGTGGCGTTTCTATTATTGTTACAGTACAGAGATTCGCATTAATTGTGAAGGAGAGTCAGCAGAGAAATGATGTGCAATTACTGACGGGCAAGCTTCCACTCCAGCACACATTCCAGTTTTGTCTCCATTGCTTACCAGAATTTATGCACCCTTTGGCCTGCTATGTAGCTTGCAATGACATCTGACAGTTAAAAAAACCTCACTGTACTTGAATATTTTCCTGAAATTCCATTAGTTTCTTTAACATCACCTGAGTTAAATTATATTTAGAAATGTTTAAGATATGTGAGACTGTTTTTAAGACAATTTAGAGTCATAAAATACTACCCAGAGGGAATAGAGGAGGAACAGTCATTAAGGATGCTTATCATTAGACTTTTAAGCTGTCTTTTCTTATCGAGTAGCTCCAGTGTGGACCATACTTTTCTAGAGCTGGCTCATTTATCTCCTTCTTTCCGGTTTGACTAAAGTCAAACATTAATTATTCCTATTAAAGCAGAGTTGTTATGTAGATGTCTCTGATAGAAGCGTCTCCTCCCTGTAGTCTTTATCCCTTTTTCTCTGCTGTTAAAATCCCACTCTGCAGAAAAAAAAAAGCCCTGCATTTTCTCAGTCTCCACCAGATAGCCTGGCCAGGTTTTGCTTTTCCTGGTGACCTAGTGTGACACATCAGTACATTGTCAGTTGAGCAAATAGGCCCACCTCTAGTATTCTGGCCAGCATCGTAAATTAGGAGTCAGACTGACTTAAATTAACTGATTAAAGATTAATAGCAATAATATTGACCATCTTTATTGACCTCTGGGTTTTCAGTTTTCTTGTTAGGCAATGCTAGTACAGATATTTTCTGGACCTTCTAGAAATAGGACAGGACCCACTTTGAGACCTGAGTCATTTATTTTCCTTCCTTCTTATGAGAGGTTTATCCCACAACCACAGGGAATCAGGAGAAAAGAGCAAGTGCTGTTATACTCACACGACAGTCACTGGGAACTAACAAGCAGATATTGATAGAGTGCTCATTGGACTACAAGGTTGTTCTAACTCTTCTCCTAGCTTCAATTTCCTCTCATACACCAGCACCACCCACACGTTGGTAGGTAGACCGGTAGGTAGGTAGGTAGGTAGGTAGGTAGATAGGTAGATAGATAGATAGATAGATAGATAGATAGATAGATAAATAGATAGATAGATAGATAGATAGATAAGGGCTGTCAGCTGTTTTGCAGCTGAGTTTCTCCCCACACCGTGCGTATGGCAGCTCTGTGAAAGAATCGTCTCCCCAGGGAATAGACCAGCACCTCTGGTGTGCAATGGAAAAGAGAAAAGATTGGTCCTCCTGATCTCATGCCTGGGGCCTTTGCACAACCTCCCTGGGGAGAAGAGCGGCTCTACTAGGAGCAGCATCCAGTTACAGGAAACAGGATAAATTCAGGGTCAGTATCACTGCCCTGTGAATTCTCTAAGGCTTTCTGCCATAGAGTTGTCCCTACTCTTCTTTTCCCTTACCTACAATGCAAAAGATCATTTGGAAGAAGTGTATTTCAGGACTGTGCCCTCAGGTTGAATTGTCGCCAGTCCATCCAAGGGGCAGCTCCTAATTTCCCTAGTCTGACGAAGGTTATACCTGGGCCCTGTGGTACCTGTTTTACCAAGGCAAAAGCAGTCCGTAAAAGCACTGTTTGTAATTACCTCCCTTTGCTGAGGGTTTATACAGCTCAGTGATGGTCTGAAGGTTTAAATCATAATAAAGGATGTCTACATGAGCTCACGAAGAAAGTGTGAGCTGCAAGTTACTGTGACAATAATCACTCTAGGGAGAAATCTAGCCTCACATCACAGTCTGCCTTTGTAATCCATTTAATGCTCAAACTTTTTTATTTATTTATTTATTTTTTCCCTCAACACTCTGGTTCCTCTCTCATGTCCAGACAATACCAAATCTCTGGAGCTCAGCTGACACCTTTGCAGCATAGACTTGTTTCACATTTATTCCACCCTGCAGCCACTTATGTCTCCCAGGTGTGGTTGTGCCCCAGGGGAGCCACAAAACATATCAGTGGGAAAATTCATGAATAGGGAGAAGTTCCCTATGGAATAATCTTTATTCTCATGACTATTTCTAATGAAATCTCTGTACCCAAGGGGAGACGGTGAAAGAGCGTTTTGGAGGTGGAAGTCCAAACAGAGCAGAGAAGTGGAGACTTTTGTGGAAGAGATGTTGACATTGCTGGGAAAGAGGGCACACTGATGAGGGAAGGATTTCTCCAGGGAACTCTGATCCAAATCTTCAGGTCAAAGGAAGAATCTCCATCAGTTGTAGCAGGGCAAATTATACACCTGAAAGCTTTTTGACTTTGTTTCATTGCATCTTCACAAGCCACAAAGTTGAGACCATTTAATAAGTGTCTACGATCCAGCTAAATGTTCCACCACCCCATTTGAGACACAATAACTAACTGCATGCAGGTGCTTCTCCATGACTTGGCTTTAATCACCAACAGGAGTGGACCGGGGATCTCCAGGGACTGCAGTGACCCTGCTTTATTTCTTATTGGCATAGACTGATTCCAGCTTCTTGTCTTCCTCTTACCTTGACTGTGGGTGTTGGCTCTTCTTAAAATACTCTAGGTTGTCCATCTGTGATTAGGTCTAACATACCTCGGTCTGAAGCTCATTAAAGTCGAGAATATTATCTGCCCTGTTGCTGAAAATTTGCTCTTCATCTTTAGCTGCCGCGCAGACACAAAGGACAGCAATATAGGAATGAGTGGGAGCTGAAACCATCCTCACTCCTGGGAATATAGTCACCAAGCTTAACCCTCAGGACATAAATCCAAGAACACCTGTTTTTTGTTTTTTTCTAGGCTGTTCATCCCAATTGACATTTATTCCTGCAAAAATTGTGCCTCAGCAATTTCCTGTCCTCCTTCCCAAATCATTTTGGCAGAGAGATAAACAGTCAGGGCCCACATATCCTCAAGAAGCCCCAAGAGTTTTATTTAATTTTGGACTTTCAGGAAAAACAAAAGGAAGTGAAGCAGGAAACCAAGCACATTTTTTCCCCATAGGAGTTCATTTTAGATTTAAATAGCTCTAGAAAAGTCTCTGTTATGGATGAGAAGGGGATGTCTGTCTCTAGATAAGATAAAATTCATACTACAATTTTGTTTGTTTATCCCCTGCCACCCTGAAGATGGATGATTCTGTGGTTAAGGCCTGAGTCCTGTGTTATTCCCATCTCTACTATCGATGCAGGCAAATCCTTTATGCCTTTTTTTTTTTTTTTTTTTTTAGTTTCCACTGACATCAACATAGAGATTTGTGAGGCTTTCGAGGGGCATCAGATTCAGTGGTGAACATCCTTGGGATACTGTTTCTTCATCTGTACCATTTGCCTCGCAGGGGAGCCTCATTCCTTATTCCAGGGAAGCAGCATTATATCATCAGAGAGACAGCGTGAGCAAAGGCCAAAGTCATCATGTTCATACAGGTGCCATTAACAAGCACAGACACAAAAATCAATGCAGAGCACTTCATGCCTTTAAGCTCCAGGCCCACACTGGCCCCTGTTATCTGACACAACTTTGTGGCCCATTCTGCTCCCAGCAAGTAGGGACAGATACCTCCCAGAAAACTGGGTACTCCTTTCAGCAGATCCTATTCCTGCAAAATATTGAGATGCAAAAGAAAAGAAAGCAGACTTGTACACTCCAATATGTCTGTAAAATGAGAAAGAAAGAGACAGAGGCTTATTTAAAATTAACGTCAGCCCCAGGGGATGGTACTCCTGTCTCTGCAGCTCAGATTTATTGCAGTGATGCTGTGCTTCCTGTAGCCTCTTGGAGTCAAAGGGGACAGAACGACTAGCAGGACTTTATTGTCTTCCCATGACTGAGTGTTGGATTTGTAATTAGAGTAGCTACTGATGCTAATCTGACTGCAAAGGGCACCAGGGCTGCCAGCTGATCTCCACCTCTCATGCTGCCACAGCTTGGTGCATGAGATTTGCAGCTGCGATGAATGATGGAGAATATATAAGACCCGGCTTGCAACAGGATTTCGCTTTGCCTTCTGCTGTGGTTAGACAGGTTTTCTCTTTCTAGTCTATTCACTTGAACACAGCAAGTATCCCTGTGACCTGGGTGATCTCTAGGGTATAATAGGTTTGAGAGAATTGGGCCTAAAATGATTATCTTGGTGATGCCATTGTTTGGTCAAGGAACTCAGCAGGTATAAAACACATAATCCCACTGATGCCCACAACAGAAGCATCCTACTTACAGCAAAGCAAGGAACTCTGGGCTCATCACACCTCATAAGCAAAGAATTTGCATATGTGGGTTGGAGATGGTCACCAAACTGTCCTTCCCTATATGCATACAACTTTCTTTGGCACCTCACTGCCTATTTTCACACTACTGTTTATACAGAACTAGGGTTTGTTGACTCTAGAATCATTTGGGGGTGAGTCTGATGTTCTGCTTTATACTCTTTGGTCTAAGAAGCACTTAATTCACAATATTTGCCTGTTGCAGCATGAAAGCCCCTGTTTTCAATGAATCCTGTCTGTTTGGTCGGGTTGTCATTCTGGATCTTTCAGAAGGCTCTTCCTATGGACCTTCTTAGTCCCAAATCCCTGCCACAATATGATCTTTCTCTTCTTTAATTAGTATCCCTGCAAAATCGTCTAATCACTATTAGAGCAAGTCACTAACAGTCCACTAATTACACATACATCTTTGACCCTTCTCATGGCGGCAAAAAAGAGACAATTCACCATCTTTTTTTCCTACATTTCATTTCTGCACAGAGTGAAGTGCTCTTCAGATTTCTGCCACAGTGTTTTGTAGTTAGCCTCTTCTTCCTGCACTCACTGAAAACCATTAAAAGTATTAAGTGCTTCAAAATCAACAACTGACAGAAATAAAGCCACCTCCTGACTGCTTTCCCTTTTTCTGCTGGTATCCCTGACTTGCAGGTGCAGACAAAATGATACTTAAAATATTGTGCTCTCCTGTTTGCATTTTCCAAGAGTATTGATTCTGGTGGATCTCCCAAATGCCCCACTCTTCACCTACAAGTGCTTATTTTTTTTACTTTGCTCTAAATATCATGAGTTACTCAGAAATCACTCAGATCTGAGGAGTTCAACAGAGGATTGACTCTTCCAGTGGTGTCTAAGCTCTCAATGATGCAAAGCAGAAGGGACAACATCATGTAACAGACTCTGAGTTTTGCAAATGTGCAAACCACCACAATCAGCAAGGGGAGCCATGGGACTATTAGGGCCTTGGCAGAAAAAAAGCCTGCTGGTAATAAGTGGTCACTGATCAGCCCAAGCTCATAAACCTCCCTTAGTAACTCCCTGAGGTCCAGACTGCAAGTGGTACATCGCACAAGGTAGGGACCACCATCACACCAGCAGTTAGTACTGGGGAAAATCAAGCCAAACAACAGCTCTACACAAAGAAAAGAAAGCGAAGATATTTCCTTCCTTATCACATCTCGCTGAAGGAATGAATAAGCACATGGTGCTCAACAAGGCTGGCGCAGGAGTGAAGGAGAAAGGCTCAGCATGACATCTGCTTTGGTTTCCCACACAGAGTTCCCGGCTCACCCCTCAGCCTGCTTCCATGCTTTTCTGCTTCCCAAGCCCAGCTTTTGTAAGTCTAAATAATAGCAGGCCTTGTTCCTGCCTTGCTTGCTTTTCATCTAAATTAAAACTCTGGCTAATCTCATTAAAGAGCTCACCCTGGTGCCACCATGTTCTTGGGATGCCCCCTAACATCATTAGGAACTTATCCATGGAAATAAAAGGCATTACTTCATGCAGGGAATCAAGAATTAGTGCAGGGATGGGGCGTGCCTTGCAATTGTCCCCATAATCACTTGGCTGTGTGCAATTAATGGCTTTAATCCCCAGCTAAGTTCCACTGTTGCAGTGTGAAATTGTGGATGTGGGTGTCTGCATGGAGAGGGAGGTGTTCATGAGACTGCAGCATGTAGGTACAAGATCCATTACAAAAGAAAAAAAAAAATTAGGCTTGGCCTCAGCTGAGACATCAATCATCTAGATAATTACCTTGTCCAACATTGCTAAGCAAAGATGGGACCATCTCAGGAAACCCCAGGAAACATCCAAATACGTTAAGATACGGTTACCCATAGCAAAATTACACAGAGTTTAAAAGTATTATAAAAACAGGGAGAAAAGTCCTCCTGTTCAAGGACTTAAGCAAACTTTTGAGTTTTGGGGATGAGGAGTGAAATCCCTGTGCTAGGCTTCCTATGGTCATCTACTGCAAAATCCAACACCTTCAGGTATAGCACTGGAGACAGGATCATGGTTTGTCTATTCATTTTGGAGTCATTCTGCAGGAATGGGAAGATGCTCTAATATAAGTGAATGGGACAGAGGACACCCTCTCTGAGAATTTGGGAGGATGATATGAGGGTTTAAAGCTGGTCTGTGTGATACCAGAACACTTACGAGGGAGAGAGGCATCACAGTTTGATAAATCTGCTGTCCAGGAAAAAAATAATTCCTCCAAAGTCATATAACCAAATGTTACATAATCCTTACAAGGATCTGGTGCCATGTCAAGGACATGGTCTTTCTGTTCCCAGCTTCCATCTGATCTTATTCTTCCCCCCTAACCCAGTGACAGAGCTTCAAATCTTGAATTCAGCTGTTTCCACCACTGGCTCTGCAAAAGATACTTTTTTATTTCCTTCCCTCTTTCATCTACAGGGATCTCATTGTCTCTTACTCTTTCAGATAATTTTATAAAGAAGATTTCTTTGCATCTCTTCAGACTTGGAACAATTCAGAGGAAAATATTTTTCTCTTTCAGGTTACCCTTCTGAGAGATGGGTCACTATAGTCATTCATCTCTGGGCTTCTAGTTTTCATTCAGGCCTATGATCATTGGAACCGTGTTTTGTGTGTGCTTGAGGCAAGGGGGAGGTCATGTTTTTTGGCTTTTGAGAAGAAGCCTGCTGAAATGAGATATCTGAGTAGTGATCTATCACAACCCAACTTCTTGTGTCTGATCTTCCCAGCACTCAGCATACTAGATTTTTTAAAAAGATTATCATTATTATTTTTAGGGCCTGCTCTAGGGATGCAAGCCTATTTGTTGCTCAGTGGGACTTCCAGCATCAAGGACTTTACTATCAATATTGCTTCTTCTTGGAAGTGGAGCTACACAGGACTGGAGTGTGTTTTTTTTATTGAATTTCTGGTTTTGATCTCGCACGCTTTTGTGACGAGGGGACTGTGTGTTTCTTTGACTGAGATCAGAACCACAATAACACTTTGTATATTGATTAGGTGACAAAATTGCTCTGACTTGACTTTGTAGTCCATTGTGGTAGAGTTTCTACACAGCAGCTGTGTGCACATTTTTCAGCTGGATGTTGATAATCTCAGTTCAACCAGAATTTGTAGTGGAAAATCCCTCAAACTTTTTTCCTTAAAATATCATTTATTGTTTTGGGGTGTTTTAATTCCTGGAATTAGATTTCTCTGGACTTCTTCTGTTGATGGCATAAGAAACCCGCAGCACTTTTTCTGTGCGTTCATTTTTGTATGTATATCTTGCAGTAGCTTCTTGGTAAATGTGCAACTCTTAAAGTGACTTCCTTTTTCTTTTTTTAAAGTGATATGAAGACACAAACTCAATGTTAGCTTCACTCTAATAAAAAGGCTCATCTGAGAGCTTTTTCTGAGAACTCATGGGTTTGTTCTCTTCCGAACTAGCTGATCAAGCCAGTATCATGCAGTGGAAGTACGGTGTCTTACAACTGTGATCTCTGAGGAGCAGTAAGGATGCTCCAGGATTTAGGAGTATCTCAGCTGCATCTCTGAGCCCCCCCAACCTCCCACTTGGGCAAGTGTCCTTGAGCAAGTCACTTTGGACAAGAACTGGAAGGAGCAATATCTGTTTCTGCAATATGTGGGGACCTGGTGACAGAACAGGCTTGAAATCATCAAGGCCATCTCTGAGATAAGGACAGGTTGACACAGCATAGCTGAGCTCTACCAGAGAGAAATCCCAGTCCTTGTCCCATCTCTGTGCAACCCCAAACACAATGAAACTCTTCTCTCTGGATCTGGCTTGGAAATTACAGTTCTCCACAAGTCCAGGTGCATAAGGCCATGCTTTTCATTACACATCTTCATTTAGCCTTTCTGGCTAAGTTGCACTCCTCCCTTTTGCTGGTCACAGGACTAGGATTTGCTTGGGCTCTGGACAGGGTTCAGGGCTTCCTCTGACATCTTTTAGGGATCCACTGTGCCAACCAGCACCCCGTCTTGCAGGCTGTTTTGTAAACTACATGACCCAGCATTTGGTGCAAACAAGATGACCAGGGGATTTTTTTTTTGCAAGTTTTCTTTTGCAAGCTATTATGCTGCCTCTTTCCAGCCCCCCTCCAAATGTCCTCTCCCCTCTGAAAAGATGCATTAAGGCATAGGAATAGTGATATTTAATATTGAAATTCACCACTAATTCCTCGGTCTTTTACTGTTGTAACATTAGCAATAATGAACTCTTCTTGAATTGATGTCAATTTTGTATGTCATTTCCCCTAAAAGTGCTTCATAACTTAGCATTAATTAATGATGACTTATTGCAAATTGTGTTACAGCACTGATAGCACTTCTGGGTAACTAAGTGTCACCAGCTACAGTCATCAAACTCACTGCAGAAGCCGGGCATCATACGGGATTTATTGCTGTGTCACACAAAGACATCATCTTTGGTTTTGGACAGGAGAGGAAGGATAGTCCATGGCTTGGGATTTGAACTTGACTCAACACCCAGCTTTGCAATCTCTGTGCTAAACTCTTTGCAAATCTCTGTGACAGCAGTGGTGACAAATCCTTAGTGTCCAGCTAACCAAACAGTTCTGTAGCTGCATTCATATTGCTAAATCTTCCTAGCTTCCAAAACAGGATGTCCTCACCCAAGTCAATCATTAGGAATGGGCTTTAGTCCGCACTAAAAGTTTAAGTTTCCCAGGGCTGAGATCCACTGTGGGGCACTGCTCAAATTACTATCATAAAAGTATTGCATATATGTGATGCACACAGCAGCTTTTACTACTTAAAGCATAGGTGAGATGGTAAATACATTAGGAGATACTCAGATTCAGCAGCAGGAGTCCTAAAACAACTTGGCACAGCCAGAGAGATGGTTAGCAGCCCAATAGGACTTGGGTTGCTTGACAGGAATGGGGCTTCAGTCCCAATTCTACCATTTCTATGAGGATTTAATAGAATATGTTGCTGAACAGATCTGTTTTACTTAGACAAGAGACACAACCACCCCCTTCCCAGATATCAAAAATGCAGGCAGAAGCTGGTGTTTAATGAATTGACTTGCAAGGTACCAAAGCCAGCTACCACCTGGCAGTGTCTTCAGATGTGCTTCTAGACCTTAATTAATAGCTGCCCTTTGTTTCATTTTGCTTCTCCTCTTCCCAGTCCCACCCACCTCCTTCCCACCCCTTTCAGTTTGGGTTGTTTTAGAAGACAGAAACCAGCCCCAGGGTGATGCCTTCCAAAGTCAATCAGAAATTCATTTCAGGAGGGAGCCCAGTCAGAACTTTTCATTTATTCGTCACCGGCTAGTGAATTCTAAACTAATCGCCAGGACAAAAGCGGCCAGCCAAGCATGCAAATCAGATTAACAATTTGCACCTTTATGAAAGGGATTAGCTTCTCTGCCTGGTGTGGATGCTTTAAGAAATCAATGCATCTGTCAAAAACTGTAACCTTACTTGTCTCCCGGACTCCATACTTGGATTGGTTAAGATAATAATAATTAATTAACAGCCTGCTTTAGATTGCATCTTCTCCCGAATGGGATTAATCTTGTATTTCCTTAGGGAGCTGATTTTCCAGGCTGGCTGCAAATTTATTCTTCATTGCTATAATACATGATGGTGTTTGCATGCTTTTCAGGGTCACAGCTACAGCAGGGAAAGCATGTCTAGTGGTTAAAGCGGTGGAGCCGGTTTAGGAGTGTGTCCAAATCCCATAAATGCCACATGTGACTTCAGATAAGTCACTTAATCACCCTTTCTCACACTCTATATTTACCAGATCAGTTGAGGCAAGCGGATTTACAAGGATGATTCATCCCATAAAGAGCCAAGGGACACCGCTTCTAGTTCTGACTGCACTCTGAAATTTGGTAAAGTCATTTTAGTTGCATGTTGTGGCTTTCCAGTTGCTAAAGGAAGGCGGTATCAGCTCTTCTGTAACCTGAATGGCAGCCCTAGACCGAGGCACTTGATCTCAGTCGTTCCCAGGTTCAGCATCCTTTGGAAAGGAGGTGGACTTTGCAGATTTCAATAGTGCATCACACTTCTTTGTTCAAATGGGGACAGCTCAGGTGACACCTCTGAATTTCCTCTCACACCCTCCAGGACTCATTTTCAAATGAAACAAGACAACTTCATTAACCAAAGTATTTGGGCAAAACTACTCACACAGGCCTTGTAGCACTAATGGATCCTCCTCCTTTCTGTTGCCTTTCACAGACAAATCCTCCAGAAAGGATGCCTTGTGAGCTGCTACAGAAAACAGTCCTGCTTCGAAGCTGCAGGCTCCTTTTATTTATTTATTTATTTATTTTTGTGCCCTGTTGACATGACAACCTGTTTAAGGCCGTTTTCCGCAGCATCATGTCCCAGACCTTGTAGTGCTTTTTCACATTAAAATAGGGGATGATGGAAAAAAAGAAAGGAGAGGAAGAAGCAGGGAAAGAGGGCATCAGGATATGTGTGCAGCACCCACCATGTCCTCCCAGGTATGAAAGGGAACATCTCTGCTCTCCTCAGTGCGACTCCCGTGAGCATCCAGGCAGAACAGGGCAGCTGCTACAAATTACTGGAGAGGAAGGGCCTGTCGGAAGCTCTCAGTCACTAGGACCACATGTTAATAGTGCAGCTGCTGAGGGCACTCGCATCTCCTGCCACAGTAGCTTGGTGGCTGCAGTGGCTGTGGTGGGAGAGCAGTGTAAAGATGGCTTGCTTGAAAGCTGCAAGTCCTACGGCCTGTCAAAAGGAACAGAATGTCCTTGTCTTCTCCCGTTTTTCCTCCTCTTTGCTCCTCTAATTTGGGTTGCCTCTCTTCCCAGGATGATGAGCTACAACATCCTCATACTTATAAGGTTGACACTGTTCAGGTTTCCAGCTAAGACATTTTGCATTACCATTCCATCTGATGCAGCTCCAGGTAGCAGAAAGATGTTGAGCAGCAGGGCTACTTTTGGCATAAGAAGTGGTCTTGTGAGGTGGGAATTTGTGCTCATTTACCCCACATGTGATTTACAAGATCTGCCTCTCACTGCAGCACACAGGGCAAGCATATCCTTTGCTTCCACAGCCAGCTTCCCTTTCCAGTTTGCACGTAGTATCTCTACTGGCAGCTAGTTTTATGTATATTTATCCTTCCAGCCTCTTCAGTCAAGGTCTAGACTGCAGTGCTGGCTACCTCAGGTAATCAGTTTCAATGTTAACTCCTACGATGACTTGGGCATTCGCAAATGTGCAATCCTTTTCCAGACTCGACAGTACCCTCTTACCCTGAGGAAGAATCATTCACTACATCCCCCTTGCCAAAGAGAATAGACAGGAAACCTTAGCTCTGTGCTGCTTCCTCACCATGCAAGCAACACCTGCTGTCTTGTCTCAGTCAGATTATTAGTGTCTTTTTGTCCTCTACGTGCTCTTAGCAGAAGGATCAAGGCAGTGCTGTATTTCAAGCAGTACCTTGTCATTGCAAGCCCAACGTGGCAGCGCACTGCTTGTCCAACTGTGGGTCTGTCTACATAGCAAGGTCACAAACCTGCCCTCCATCCTACCGTAATCCAGTCATGATAGCCCAAAAGTAGGCAAGCATCTCCCATTAAGCATACACACTGTGCCCAGCATCCAAATTCATCTTTGGATATGGACATAAAAGAAATACATGAGAAAAAGTAGCGCTTAGAGGGATGGGGTGGGCAGCAGTGTGGGAGGGAGGAAAATGATAGGGGAATTTGGGATGAGCACTCCATAGAAAATTGTAGTTTGGGTCATATGCCAAGAAAGTGCTTCTTCCCTTGAAAAAGACGTGAGAGGAGTCCTGGACACACTTGTGCATCAGGATGAACTAGCCTCTGTGGCTCCATAGATCTCATCAAGCAAGAAATGAATTCTCCTTTTCAGCCAAACTCTTTCCCTCTCTAGAACTGTGGCAGAGGCACATCAGAGAACATCTATTAGGTAGTTTGTTATTGTGACAGCTGACACAGCAATTGCTTGGTATGAATTGCAATTACCATCCAGGTACAATGCATCTAAACTTTTAAAATAAGCAGCTTTAACTAACTGACAATTCTGCTCAAAGGGCTGGGCCTTCTCCTGGGAGAAGGAGGCTTTTGCAAAGCTAATAGCCCTTCTTCCAAAAGGGATGCGTGCCCAGACAACAGCAGGGTTGGGCTTTTGTGAGGAAGGATGTTCAGGTATTAAACCGAGAGTATATTTTTACTTCTTCCTTTGCCAAGCACTAAGAGAAATTGCTGGATGAGAGCAGTCTCACTGAATAACTCCACAGGCTAACAGGGAAGGTTTGCTCCCATTTTTTTTCCCCAAACCAACAGAATAAGCAATATAATTCACTGGGAGCTGAAATATATTCTGATGAGAATTTTTTAAGAAGTGTTATAGACAGAAACCTCTGATTTTGGAAGTAGACATTATTTTGGTCACGATTTTAATGACGTGACTTCCCTGGCCTTTAAGATACCTAAAGTCCTCCTCCTTCAAGCTCTCACTGAGGGCCAGGGAATTGTAACCATCTGAAACCAAGAGTCCAAGGATGCCCGCAGAGACACTTCAGAAGGTTCCCATATGGTCGAATAAGCTGCCAGGGCTGATTTCCTGGCAGGCTGTGGTAAGCAGTTGGAACATAACTGGCCCATCATGGCTTGCCTCCCTCATGCGTGCTGAACGCAGCTGAGCTGTGATCCTACCACAAAATGGCCCAGGAGGAACAGCTGCCAGGGTGTGAGCTGGGAGCTCTGGAAAAGCTCAGCAGCAGCCTTAGAGGTGAACCACCATCACAGGGCACAAATCGGCTTGTTTGAAAACAGTTCTGGTTTCCGGAAGATAGGAGAACTCCTCATGTGGAGAAGTCTTCAGGGGTACAGGGAGAGTATGGACATTGCTAGGCCCGGAGTCCCCCCTTTCTTCCAGAAAAGATGTAGAAAGGAGTCAAGGACAAGTTGCCAGTTTTGCTCCATTCTTTGCATGGCAAGCACCTATGGCTCTTGCAGAACCAAAGACCTGAACTTGCTTCCTTGGGAGGAACCTTAAGCGCAGTCATTAAGCAGAACTGAGAATGACAGGTGGTTGTCCCTTCTTTCTTGCTGCCTGGGGTACATAGGATAGTACTAAATGAGCTTGCAATCTCTGCGCAGTTTTAACCTGCTCAGCCTGTGGCTAAACACATCATTTCATTTTTCCAGGCTGCAATCCAGTCTTTAGTCTATTGTTGACCTCTTCAAGGGCCACCCACCTTGCAGTTGCTCCCCTTGTTCATTTTTGATGGCCATGGTGGAGGTGGAGGTGGAAATGGGCTGACATCTTCAGAGCCCTCCTGCTCAGTTTCCAGCATGGCTGACTCTGCTTCACCTTATTCCTGTGTTTTCCTTCCTTCTTCCCCAAAATATTATTCCTGGAACAATAATTGACAGGTAACATGTACACAAACACACACAAAAAAGTGTTCTTTGGCCTGATACCAAGACTCTTTAAATTCCCTCCCTTCAACAGCTTTGTACCTCAGCTTTGCCTGGACAGAGAGTTTTAACCTCCTTTTTGTAGTATGTGAATTCCAGTGCTTTGATTTGTCCTGTGGGAGGAGATTCATCTTACCTAATGTTAGATGTCTACCACGTTGATCATCTGCAGCTAAGCTAGTCACCTTCGGGTCTCTTTATAGTCTGCAGAGGGAAATAAGCACTGCCAGAACATGAGTCATCTGACCTATTTGAGATGTCTACTTTAAAATGAGATTAATCACGCTCTGGAAACACCTGTTTTTCTCTGACTGAAGCAGGAGTCTAGACAACCAGATCAGATGAATTCAACCTCAGTGTCTTTTTAGGTGCTCATCTCGCCAGGATCATTGGCTGTAATGAACCCTACAGCAATTTTCTCAGATCTGCTTTGCTTGATCCGTACTTTGGTCCACGCTGTTTTCAGACAGCTAATGATGATAACTATGACCTAATGAGAACAAGGGCTGCTGGTGACTCCTGCAAAACTTGATCTTATTTTTGCCTTTCAAGGAGCTTGAAAGACAAAGCCATAAATTTATCAGGCCAGGCAAGAGCTCTGGGCTTGAGTGCTGGGCCCAGACAGGTAAATGGAGTGTTAGAGGGAATGGGTAACTTTGGAGGCATATTTGTACTGCCAGGTGACGAGGATCCTGCCTATTCTCTGCCTGTCTTTCCTGATAGTGCTGTCTGTCAGCTTTGCTGTAGTCAAGACTTAAAGGCTGTGTCTAAACTAGAAGTCAGAGCTAAATGTGTAATGGGAAACTTCTCACTCCAATTCCATATTACAGTGTGCAGTGTCCTGATGACACAGCATTGCACTGGTCCTAAACACCTTCAAAGATGTCCTTTGGAAGGAGCTCCTGGTGTGTAAGGGGACTCCAGTGTTGCCACGTGCTCTGATCAGATGGATCCCAGGAGACACCACAGTATGCATCTACAGGGATTTTAACATACACTTGAAGAGCCACATCCAGTGTACCCACTGATGAACGGGGCTGAGGGCTGACCACCATGCCCACCCCTAACATACTCATGTTGCAAGAAGAAGAGCTTAGACTCACAGAAATGCACCAAGAATGCACCAAGTGTATAGACATTCCTCCTCCGTGTGTAGCCTGAATGTAAGCAAGTGCGTAAAATTACTGCATCTGAGCTTGTGAAAAGGCTCAGTACTTAACCGTTAGGGAAGGCATATCCTTGAAGATCACCCTTGCTGTTGGTATCTCTGATTGCATCCAAGTGGATTTAAAGGGGGAGCAATAGCCAATGGACTACAGCAAGCACTCTGTTGAAAGCCTGAAATTTTTCTCTGGGAGCAACTCCAGCTTTCATTATCGCATTAGACTCTCCACCTCTGTTTTGATCCAAGACAGACCATGGCAGCAGCAGAGCAGAGACTGTCCCATCTTTCATTGGTTAAAACTGCAGGGAGAGTTTTACCCAGCCAAGTTTGTGCTTCGTGGTTCTCACAGCCAAAGTCTTGCAGTCATTCACATCTCTTTTACTCTCTATCAATCGCACTCCCGTACTTCTGATTTCCAAGTGCCTTTGAACTGCCACCAGAAAGATAGTTTCTCCATCCCATCGGTGGAGAATAGGATTGGCTTTTTCTGATATTAAGGTATGTATTTTTTGATCCCCAAAAGCAAAGGGGAGGGAAAACTCTCCTCAGTAATGTAATGTAATGTTTGACCCCTTCCTGTCTCTCCAGGTGTGCTTATCAGACGAGCATGCTAAATACACATCTTCTCTTGCAACTCACCACAGATAAGATGATGCAAGAAACAAGGGTGCACTGCACACATGCACATGTACACACAAACCTGCATCTTCTTCTGCTGCACCTTGGTACTCATGGCTATTGTTCCTGGAAAGGAAAGGAATTCTCTGAAGTACTCACAGAGGCCTGTCCCCAGCCTACAAAAGTAAGTCAGCATTTGACATCAGAAGAAATCAGTGAATGAGAACACAAGAAAGGCCCCAGGGGTCAGATGTTGTTTGGTCATCTAGGTAATTGCAGTGTTTTAGGAACAGATAGAATGAAGAAAGAGGATGCATTGTTTGTGGTTTCACATGCCCCCCATCCCTCTTTCTATCCAGCATTACTGTTCCTGTAGGAGTCACTCATCTATTTGAACAAAAAAAAAAAAAAAAAAAAAAAAAAAAAAAAAAAAAAAAAAAAAAGAAGTATGGGACCCACTGTGTTCACATAGCATGAACTAAAGAGCAGCTTAAGTCTCTTTGCCCTAGATCTTGGCTGAAGTTTCAAGAGAGCAGTCAGTAAAGTCAAATCAGTGCCAGGGACTGTTTGAATCTGGAGTCTTGGTTCTGTGTTCTTTTCTTTTCTTTTTTTTTCTTTTCTTTTTCAGATGCAATAAAAAAACAAGTTAAATGAGCCAACTCTCCACATTTTATTTGGCGTCTCTTGTTTCACACAGAAGTAGGTACACAAATGCGAAATGGCGGTGAAAAATGATGGGAAAGAGAGAGGCTTTGGTTTAGAGGAGTGCCCAGGAACACTGCGGACTCTTGGCACCAAGTCAGTGTCACAGATTCATGAGCAGAGAAGGCCAAATCAGCAGCTCCTGTGCGTCACCAGTGACAAAGCTAAGTCAGCGGACAGTAGCTAAGTATGTAGCCTTGAGATTCTCTTGCTAGCCCTGCCCAGGCTCATTCTCCACCAGTGACGTTGCATGTGATGCTGTATTTTGCTTATTGATACCCATATGCATCATCCATCACCCTGGGATTCCTCTGCCCTCCCCTACATTTGTATCCAAAGCATAAAATTCTCCCACATTCATGTTGGCATGAGAATGCTGTGCGGCAGCACCTTGTTGCACTACCAAGCTCTTGAATCCACCCCTATATTTCTGTGCTTATTCCACTCATTGAGATATTGCCTGTGTGCCAGGGATTTCTGGGAAGTTTCCCTGACCTCCCTCCATGTCAGATTTCAGATGCTTTTTACCATCCCTAAGCCTCAGCAGGAGAAAAACCATGAACTAACAGCTACGGCCAGAAGCATCTAGGTGCAGGTAACTGAGCCTTCCAACATCAGCTTCCTCCTGAACAGCCACCCTAGGCAATAACTTTAACTACATTAATTAGTCACTGTTTGCTCTCTCCATGTCTCATGTTATCACTGGAATATGTCTCATCTAAATCTGGTGGCCAAACAAATTAAAACTAATGAGGCCATTAGGGTCATCTTAATATACAATGAAAATGGGAGAGCTTCTGGAGAAAGCATTACTGCCAGGCTGGGCACGCGCTGCGCTGTGTGCTGCTGGCAAAGCCTGATTTCCAAGCAGTATTGGAAAGAAGAGAAGCAGATGAACTATGTACAGAGCTGAAATAGCACCAAATTTAGGATATGAGAGTACAAGGTTCCCTGCTGCCTCCTGGGGCTTTTAAAAATGGCCAACAGAGTGAGAGCAGCAGGCCCGGGCAAAGAATTGGTGGCAGAGATTTTAGCTAATGGATAGGACATTGACATGCGATGCCGAGGGAGGATTTGTGTCCGTCCAGACACCAGCTCCATACGCAAGTCACTTGAACTCCACAAGTAAAAACGCTTAGTGCTTGAACAGAGACTTCAGACTGAATGTCACTTGATTAATTGGTATATATGCAGTTTCCTAGGCACAGCCAAAAATGCATAGGGACGTGGATAAGAAGCTAGCCAGTCTTTGTCATATATTTTTGGCTATAGACGTGCTTGCATCACTTTTCTGCTTCTAGCTCTCAATGCAAGGGAGAAGCATCTTGGTTTTCATAACCAAGGATATGCAGTCATAGAAAACAATGCAACTGAGACAGAATGACAGGGGGTAACGGGCAGCTCCACCACCCTTGGCAGTCAGCAGGTGGTGAGGGGCAGAGGGAGGCAGAGAGCAGCCCCAAGATGAGCATTTACAGTTTGCCTTGGGCTTGCTCGGCTGGTTTTCCTCCAGCCTTGTGCTCCTGCTTCTCTGTGCAAGCTGATCTCAGCTGCCTGCCCATTTATCTTGATTTTGCCTTCTTTCCTGCTACGTGCAAACTTCTGTCATGGCTGCATCTCCTCCTCTTCCCGCTCATCTTCATTCTTTCCTTGGTATTTAGCTTGAGTGCAGCAGGATCTGTTTGCAGAGGCTGCAGCAGCTGGAGGAGAGAGGCAAACACTCTCTCCCCTCCTGGGTCAGAACGCTGCTGCCTGGCAGCCCCTCTGGGAATGGGGCAGCCTCTGATGCAGCAGTTTGCAGCCTCTGATGCAGTAGTTTGCAGCCTCGGAGCTTTTCACACTGGCTTGTCCCCATCCCAAAGAAGCCCTTGGGCTTCTTTCCCCCTGCCCTGTTGGGACACCCCTGGAGGCAGGTCCTGCAGGTGAGGAGGGCTGGGTGGATGTGTTAAGAAGCCAGCTCTCACCTCTACTCCCTCTCAGGGCCTTCACACATGCATATAACATTAACATTAAAATTAAGTAAAAATAAAAAAAAATAGGAAAGTTTGCAGCTTTCCTGTAGGTCTGACAACAAAAAAAATTATTCTGGTTTGCTGGAAGTCACATGTAAAGGCCTGCAAGTTCCTTAGGACCAAGGTCCTAGCTAAATGGGCAAAGGTAGAAGAGTCAATGACGGGTATGGAAGCATTGCAGAGTTTTACTTGGAACAAATTGTTAAAAAAGGGCCTTAGAGGCATATATGCCACCACGGTCACCTGCCCTCCAGGAAGCGGTGGAGGAGTCTGCAAGGGGAAGACCATTAAAGGGAGCAAAGACTGGTGTCTGTATCCAGAACATCTCTACATACCTTAACTCTATTGCATCTCCAAACAGCTCTTGTTACCCAAGTGAAGTAGAAGAAGCCTCTAGTGCAATGAAGATGTTGCAAAGGGGCCAAGGACGTGCTCCCTGTCTCTTGCCCTCTCTCCAGCTTTCTCATCCTCCACCAGCCAGCACAATTTGTCCACTCTGTGCAGTATCTGGTCAGCAGCATCACAGCCCAGAGGATGTGGTAAGAAGAAGAAAGAGGACATCTAGGGACATGTTTTTAAGGGTCAAGAAAGACTTCTATGGGGGAGATACCAAGAGAGAGAAAGCATTAAAACCCTAAATACAGCCTTTTTCTGTCTTGGACAGGGGACATGATGCTGGTAGCTTTCATTTATTGTTTGTCATACTGTTTCTGGAGGATGAAGTGAGGACACATGTTTTCTGAGGCCTTGAGAATCTTCATCCATCAGCAACAACCCATCCCAAAATGAGACATGTGCAGACTGGTGGCAGTATCTGGAATATAATTCAAGATGATGAATTAGATACAGCTTAGAATATAGGGCACCATATTGCAAGACATTACAGGTGGTATCTCTGGCCTCTGAGTAAGTGCCGAGAAAACAGGAAATTCCCTCAGTCTAATCCAGGGTGAGGAGAGAGTGCAGATGCTCATCACCTCTCCATCTAGCTGAATAGCAACATGTCTTGATAGAGGTAATACCAGTCACAATGAACATGCTTATCTTCCCTGAAGGAGATCTACAGAGATCTAAAGGATGAAAAAGAGGAGGCAGCAGTGCAAGGGAGACTTCAGCATTGTAGGAAGAGTGACTTATGAGGGACAATGGTGCCTAAAAGGACCGTAGACTAAAATTATCGGGCCAGAAGTGAGAGCCCCTAGGCCCCTGCTGAAGTGCTGAAGTGTTTCAAAGCCTTGATAAGGACTTCCAGCCAGCTCATCAGGTAGGTACTCTGGCCATCTCTGTTACTGCTTCTCCAGGTGCCAAAGGAGTGACTGCTTGGGAGATGCAGAAGAAAGGCTCTTGGGAGAAGCTGGGATCTTCAGCTAGGCTCAGAATTCAAGGGAAGTGTTTGTTTAATATAAGCAAATTTGATACTGATAGTAGACATGCTGATTCCCAAAAACTACGTATCTGGAGATGGCTGGGATGTGGGGGTTTACACAGCAGCTTTCTTACCAGCAGCATTTGGAGTTAGATGGATCGTTCACTCTAGAACAACTTATTTATTGGCTCTTGCCATATTTCCTTCTTGTGTAATATCTGGCAGGATGCTGCTGTTTTCTGAGATTTATTTATTCTATCATTTTATTTTGCAATGAATTTCTTTCCTGCTGTGGATGTAGCACAAAGGAATGAATGCAGTTCAAGATGGTTATAAACCAAAGACATAACTCCCATGGTGTCATTTCTGTTTTCTTAAATGGATGAGGGTCACTTTTAGGACCTCTTTTTGTCAGAATGAACACTTAAATAAGAGGGCTTTTTTAAAAAAATGTATTTCCCACAAGTGTTTATGCTAATGAAGACAGTGCATTTACAGAAATCTCTGAGAAAGAGTACTGTATCATTCCTAGTTGTCTCATTTTTCTGGAGATCATCCAAGATTGCTCAAATGCTAGTGCAGTTTCACTGCAGTCTTACAAGGTCTTAGAAGCATCTCTAGAGGTTCTTCCACTTTCTTAACAGCATTTGGAACACTGGTTAACTATCACTAATAAAATCAGATATAATCTAGGTGCCTGAGTAGCTCAGGTGATTTTGTCTAGGTCTTTAACCTTTTTGCTTACACGCATCTAGTCCACATTTGGTTCTGGATGACATCAACAGGAGGCCATTTACATCTCATGATACAGGAATGACACTTTGTTAGATACTAATCAGCTGTTGGGCTGATAAAGAAGCAACAGGGAATGAAATCTTACCTCATTTCCAGAGAGGGACTGTGCTGTATGTCAACATCAAGGCTTGAAGATGAACCAATACTAATGGAATAACTTCAAATGGTGATGTTCTTTTCAGTGATACACTGGGGAATAATCACCATAGGAATAAGGAATATGAGTCCGTGAGAGAAGCAAAGCGAGTTACCCTCAGTCCTCAGCATGAGGAGCCTTTCCCAACACCTTAATTGGTAGGAAAGCAGCATAAAATTTAGAAAATCTAAATGTCACCAAAGCCACCACCCACCTACACATTATGCAGAACAATCTGTGCCTGTCCTATACATGGTGTTTCGGAGACCTGTAAAGAGAGTGGCCTGCCTAATCATCCAACAGGTTTCCTTTAAACAAAAATGAAGAGAAAATAAAAGCTTTGATAGGAGAGAGAGTTAACTTCTAGGTAGGGCTGCATAAGAAATAACAAAGTCGGATGTCATTGTGCTGCAGAAGTGACCTACTTTCGTTTTATCTGGCTTATCTCTGTTTGCATTGGTTTATTGATGGCAGGAGATACCGCTAAGTGAGTGATGTTTCAGGAATAAAAATGAACATCAAATACAGCCCTTCTGCCCATCAAACTCTGGCAGAGGCCAAGACCTGCACCTCTGCTCAGCTCCTGGCAATTAGCAGGCAAAAACAAAGCAAGGAGGTCCTGGGTTATGAGACAGTGACCTCGTCAGCATTCACTGCTGTGCTTTCTAATGAGAAGGGAGAAATTGGACAATGAGCCTTGCAAGGAGGAGTGGCTTATACTCACAGAAAGACCAGAAGCCTGCCACAGTCCCTGGCACTGCTTTGGCCAAGGCCACCAGCACCGTCACCAGCCAAGCCCAGAAAGTGTTGAAGAGCTTACATGGTAAAGGGCACGAGCTCATTAGGAAGTGTGATGTGGAGAGAGGAAAGGGAATATGTAGACTGGATTTGTAGGCATAACTATACTACTTTCCCCCATTCTTAGACCATGTGCCTTTGCTGGTTTTAGGTATTACTACGGACATAGTGAACAGTTTCTCTAGGTCACATGAAAGTATATGGATTGTAATACAGACACAAAATGTCCCAGTACTGAGACTTGTTGTCATCACAACTCCTGCTATCCTTCATACAGCCGAGACAAAAAGAGGTGATGTGACATATTCAGGATGAGAGGGGTGCTCTGCCCTCCCACTTAACTGGTTTGAGAGTGGGTGATGAGAGCTTTCATCATCAGATGATCCCAGAGCCATCCCTGGGACAGCAAGACTAAAGTCTGTGATTAACACTCCATCTCTCTAAGCAACTGAGGGAAGCAGCAGCTCTTCTAGACTAACGGGTGACACCCAGCCCATCATGATTGATCATTCAGTGAGGACCAAAGGCTGTAAAGGAAAAGTAGGAGTTGAAGTTAAAGGGAAAAACTCCTTTGGTCTGTGCTCCTCCTTGAGCCCCCCAGCAGGGCACCTAGAGGAGGCTGGAGATGTGCACAAGGTGGCCAGCAGTAACAAGCCTAGGACATGTGTCCCTGCAGTAATAAGACTAGGATGTGTGTCCCTTTAGTCCTACCCAAGGAAAGGAAGGAGAGCTGGAGATCCTGCCTCCTCTCACCTCCTTCTCCTCATAGCCAGTAAAAGGGAAGTCACTTGGGGTTTTAGAGGAGATGGGCCAGGGTTGGTGAGCTCCCAAACGCCTCATCTCCTCCATTCTCCTAGGCAGGAGAGAGCTCCTGCTACACCTGTATTTGCTAATCAGCCTGAAGCAAGCTTGTTAATTGCCCACAAGGAAACACGGGTGCAGATATGGTGGTGAGCTGGAGCGCTTACACCAAATGAGATTCTTGTTTACAAAACAGAAACCAAGATTTAATTACAGCCTCAATAAACGGTTATTAAAACCCTCTTCGCTTTGTTGTTTTTCTTCCCTCCATTGTCTCCCAACCCAGCACATTATTGAATCATCAGCTCCTATTTTCTTGCTCAGATGTATCCATAAAAAGGAGCCAATGCAGAAAACTCAAAACTTAGTTTGGATCCAAATAATGCCTTTCCCCAGTGCTCCAGACATTTCCAAACAGCAGACCTACACCTAGACATCCCCCTTGGCCAAATACCCAAAACAGTGGGCCAGAAGGTCTCATTATCTTATCGCCACAATGAATGAAAGAAAAGACACAAGAATGAGTGTTTTCTTCCCCCATCCTCCTACAACATCCTTATGCCAGCACCACACCCCTCCTTCCATCCTGCCTCCCAAAGGACCCATCCTAGCTGTACTTAAGGGGTATTTCAAATCTGGTCCACATCTAGCTTTATTCTCACGCTGTCCAGGGTGAAGGGCACTGGACAGCTTTTCTACTACACCAGTATTCACTAGCACACTACATTAGCCCTGGGCATGCATCGGAAATGTTAATCAGATGTTTCCCCCCCTTCTCCTTCCCTCCAGTTTTAATCCCTCTCTTAGGATCCCCACAGGTTTGACATATGCACCCCAGGCCTGCTCACATATACTGGTGCTATCTCTGTCTCCATCAGTGAGGAACCAGCCAGTGCCTAAGCTCTCCTGCTGCCTGCTGGGTTTTCATAGCTGATTCCATCTACTTCCAGCATAATCCCTACTTGTAATTACAAATACCAGGTTGGAGGAGGGGGGAAGCACAGGGGCCATCTGCAGAGATAGCTGTCCTGCTTGCTGACCGGAGCAACCAGAAACGGCTCCAGCTATTTGGCAGGTCCAATTCACCATCTCAAAGGGGCCCAACAGGGTATATTTGCACTGCCCTTTAACTCCCAGCCTGTCAAAAGTGATCTCCCTGCACTGGCCTCAAGCACGGAGGTGATTCTCTGGATGAACCCAAAGGAAAATATGTGCATTGGTCAGGAGTTGAGATGAGGCATGAGGGAGGCAAGGAGAGCTAAATTCAGGTAGAATTGCCTTCCAGAGATAAATTTCTAATACAAAAGTACACCTAGGCAGTGTTGGAGTGGAAACAGTCTTGCTGCATAAAACCAGCTGAGGAAAATCTTGGCTGTGTGGCTAGAATAAGAACTTGGTTTGGAAAGTAGCTGGCCACTGAAAACTTAGATTTTAAGTTTGTCAGAAACATTCTAATAGGATGCTCTAACTCTCTGAAGACCAAGGTTGAGTCTCCTTCCAGAGAAGGATCCTTCTCCTCCCATTATCTATTTAAGACAACTCTAAAATATTGACACCAAAGAGACTGACAGTTCTAAAACTACCAAACATATGATTGCCCAGCTCAGTAACCTCAAGGACCATGATGAGCCCAGCTCTCTGCCAGGTTGCATGGAAAGACACTAAGACCTCTATCACACGACTTCCATACATATTTCCAGACCATTTCCAATGCTCTCTACTCCCTCACACTGGGACCTCCATTGCATGCTCTTTTCTTCTTCCTCCACCCTTATAACGGATATTCCGTAAGACTGTTCACCAATGGACAGCATTATCTCAGCAGCCCCATTTTCTCAGCCATGCCTTGACATCTCTCTATTCTGGCACCCTGGCCAGGATACACAAGTCCTAGCAATATCTGTGGTTCCTACAAAAAGTCCTGAGTCTATCAGACTGGTCACGAGGAAGTACTGCTGCCCAGAATATCTACATAGCTTCCAGCAGCAGAGTGGTGATAACCACTGGTCTTCAAGAGCTGCTGTGGGGACACTGACCAACTGAGTCACATCGCTTTACCAGGCAAGGTTTCTGCTCTGCAAAGAGGTGGCAAAATGATCTATTTCTGTGACAGATCATCCTCCAAGAAGAGGAGTGAGATTCATGTGATATATGTAGACACCAGTGTCTGAGTGAAGATTTGTCTGTGATAAGGGCAACACTGGGCCTGAGTACAGTACCTACCACAGTACTCAATGTCCATGCAATTCCATTGCTAACAAGCTTTCTGGCACAGATGAAAGAGCTCCCTATACAGGCAAAAGGTACCATTAGCACTTTCACAGAAAAATGCAAGGCATGAATCAGATAGGTCCATTTGCTGTCCATGCTAAAGGCCAGTCTCTGGCCCATTTTATTTACCAGTGCAAACATAGCCCTTGATCCCCTTGCCATCAGTGGATAGTTTGCCTGGCAGCGTACAGAATTTACAGTGTGCGTTGTCTCATCCCAGAGCAAACACCCACCTCCAATGACTCACACCCTAAATCCTGCTGGCAGTGTTAATTACATCTCCACTATCTATCATGGGAGCACCGGCATCAGCTTCCAGGACATGCACACTGTCGATACTCAAAGAGGTAAATTCCACCGCGGGCCAAAGCAGCACTCCAAAGTCAGGTCTTCCTGGTACATTGCAGCTGGCCTCTGGCCCTTAACCCTGAGGAAAGTAGGAGGCATGGAGGGATATTGCAGAGACAATCCTCTGACTACATAGGGGCTATCTCTGTGGGCATATTTTCTCATATTTCCTCTTTCCTCAAGAGCCGTTTCCATCACTTGTGCATGGCTCTTGGAGATGACTCAACACTGGCACTTCCTCTCTTTGCAAGGATCTGCCTTCCCTTCCATTCTTTCATCTCTTCTCCTCCCCACTGCCCTCTCCAGATCCTCAAAATGTTTTTTTTCCCAGCTATGCTGGAGGAAAATTCCTCTTAATTTTGGATCTGTCACTCTGTAAGATGACAGCAGCACTCTGAGCCATCACTGGGGATGTTTCCCAAGCATCCAAGTTTCCTTTCCCCATCCCTTGCTCCAAAAGTCCCAGGCCTTTATCACACTCTTTTCTGTCCAACTATTTATTGTGCAATATCTCATTACCATTCCTCCCAGGACACCTTTAATAAAAGCCTATGCTTGCATATTAAATATTAAATTTATAAGATGTATAATCCTTCTAATTAAGTTGAATTTAATCTTGAGCTCTAAATTATAAGAAAAGGAGTGGAAAAAAATAAGAAGAGGAAGAAAAAAAAAAAGAAAAAAAAAAGAAAAAAAAAGAAAAGAAAAGCTAAGCATGGCCCTGCATATCTGTATGCACTATCCACCGTGCAGTTTCATTGTGAGCAAGGACCGAGTGTGTGGCCACCACAGGGATCAGAGAAGGACAGAGATTCACACAGCCCTTTGAAGATTCATTTCATGTCACTCACATGCAGCACAGACAGGGGCAAGCTGCTCAGGGATCACAGTCCCATCCTGGAGTTTGACAGACCTTGTTTCCCTCTCTGCTCTACCGCAGAGTCCCTGCTTTAGCTTGAACATGTCAGCAAGACCCAGATGCACAAAGGGACATAGGAACTGGGTCTTATTTGAGGCAGGATTTAGCAACTAATGAAGTTGTGGGAAAAAAAAAAAATCTCCTGGGACAGGGTTTAGGGGAGTTTAGGTCCACCTGACACCCCAGTCCCTGGGTTTCTTCTGAAGGCTGGCTTCCTATTAAAAAAATAGCAGCAAACCCACTGCCAAATGGTAGCTTCTTGTACGAGGGGTCCTGGCTGCACTGCCTACACACAGGGGTAATATCTGCTGCAGTTTTTCACCATGAAAGCATCTGCAACCCCAGCTGTGCCCCAGGTCCCATGGTGATAAGAGAGAGATGGAAAAATAATCCATCAGGCCATACTGCATGTGTTGCTGTTCATGGGGGATAAAAGAAATCAGCTTTTCTGATCTGCGGGCTGCAACAGTCCAGTGTGACTGCGAAGGATGCGCAGCATGAAAAGCAACAGGAAGATACCTAGATCCTTCATCATCAAAACACCCAACTCTTGCTCCTTGGCGTAATATGCATTTCTGATACCCAGAGGATTGAGCTAGTCTGTGCAAACTGGCATTGGAGAATGACATCTTTACCTCTAGTGCATCTTCTTTCATTATCACAAATAACAACTGATCTTCCCACTTTACCAACCACATAACCATCCACAACCCTTTGCTGAAGCACTCTCCTCATGTCTTTAACATGTTTCTTGCATGCATTCCCCAGCCTTTGTCCAAAAAAAATTATAATGCACCTTAAAAACAAAAATAAGTTTTTCATCACTCCTGGACAGAAGTTACAGTCTGAGGGTGCTTTTGTGTTGCCACTTATCTTAAGCTAGCAGTATAAGTGCCAGCAAAAACAATTTTAAGAAGGGGGTGACTCTGCTTCTTTTAATTTACTCTATAGCATTTTTTCCCCCCCTCTAATCCCGTGTGCGGATTTCATACAGTTTTGCCCTGATAATTCAAGTGAAACTGGTCTTACATCTGTCTCTAATGGACAGATGTGTATATTGAAAATGGTCTATGTTCTTCAGGAAGGCTATTCAAGAAAGTTGATCATTTTAAAAAAGACTCCTTTCTTGGGGTCCTTAGGTGGGACTTGCAGAGGACAAGGGAAAGGAAATACCTTGCAAATTGGGCAGTGCAATGGAAGGATCAGGTTGTAGGTGTCCACTAGCACAGCTGGAGAAACAGTCTTCTGAAGCCCCTCCTTAAGATCTGAAAGAAAACTCCTCATGGAAGCGCAGCAGGAAGAAAAGTTCACTATGATGTCTCCAGCACATCTGGAATGGAGCTTCCAAGGGGTGCCCCCAGCACATCTGGAGGAGGAGGTCACCCAAATCCTTTCAGCACTTCAGGAAGAGAAGATCATCATGACGCTCCCAGCCTCATCTGGCAGCATTTAAGGAAAATCCCACCAGGACACAATGGCACATCTGGAAAGATATTCTACCAAGATGCTCTGAGCCCATCTGGCCGCACTGGAGGAGTTAAACAGCAAAATAACTCGAGTGCTGAGAAATAGGGAAACGAATTACCTCGCACAATCGCTTAATGTACCTTCCTGCCTGTCGAGTGAACAAAGCCCACAGCCGGCACAGAGTCAGAGAAACCTCTCTTCATGTTGATTGTATTCCACCCAAGTTGTGCTCATGCCTTTCCTCTGCTGGTAGTATCCCCTTGCAGGGCCAAAAGAAAATAACACACTTACTGGCTTTTTCTTCAAAGACCATATAGTATGCATTGCTTTTCACAGGGAATTGGATTTTCAAATTCACAGGCTCTAAAGGTCAAGGATAACAGGCTATCCGCATTTAATATGCATTCCAGGGGGAAAAAAAACTATAAAATTGGAAATAAAGGCTGCATGAAAATTCATTTCCAAAAACTCAGATCAAAACATTTCTCTTTCCTCCCTATGAATTGGCATCTGCTCTTTGCTCCTGTATCTGAAACATATTAAAAGTCTCCTGCTAGCAACATGGGTAAGTCAACAACCGTAGCATTGATTCCTGACACACAATCCTGAAGGTGATACAGAGAGAAAGGGGATAGGAACCAGGCTTTTGTACAGCACCAAAATAGCAGCAACAAAAACAAAGATCATTGGTCTAGCATTGTCTTTTGTGGCCTCTGTGTGTGTGTGTGAGTGCATATGTATATGTATGCCTGTTCGAGTTGCTGAAGTGAGTTAGGATACTGGAAGAGAAAGGAGCTTTCCAGAACAGATTTCAAATAGCTCTGTGCAGCAAGAGTGATTGCAGGGAGCAAAGGAAAAAGGTAAAAAAAAAAGAACATGAAACTCTAAAGTTGGATGTGTTCTCTTTACATTCATGGCATATACTCTCAGGAAGGACTACTAGCTAGTTTGAGTCCTGTTGTAATATCAGGATATAAATCAGAATACAAATCAGGCAAAGAGGTTTGCCCAAGGTCACGTATTAAAACCACAGTGCCCAATTATGAAACGGCTTTCTACTTCTGTAGGTTCCAGAGTTAACCTCCCAACAAGTTCCTCATCATTTTACAGGCCTCCAACATTAAATTAACTCCTATCCTCACTGGATAAAAGTATGATCTCTTAGGGTCCACTAATCTCATCTAATTCCAGGATTTAGCAAGCGTCCCAGCTAAAACGGTCATTTGGACTCCCTGGATAGCTGATGGATAGACACAGGCACCTCCAGAGGGTTATCTGGAATAGATGGGATAAAATCTTCCAGAAAGTACACTTCTTTACAGAAAATGCACTGGTATCTCCTAAACAAGCTCAAAGTAGATGTTCTGCTTTTTGACATCCGAGAAGGTCCTCCCCTGTAAGAGTTGTCCAAGTCCTTCACTCGGAAGTACAGTTACTTTCACCAAAACAAACAGTTTCAGAGCCTTTCCATCAAGACTCACGGCAACAGGCTCCTCCCAGATGACTACATCCCCTTGAACATGAGAGCAGAGGCAGAGACTTTCCTTTATTGAAATGAAAAAAGAACACTAAAATAAGGAAAGTCCACCCAGACTTCCTGCCTACGTGATCAACATGCCAGCACAGAGTCTCTCCATCTTGTTAAAGTCTCCTGAACGATCACGTGTGTCTTCTTGAGGATCTCCTTTTCCACAATTTGCTTGTTGACTTGATTCCTAAAAGGACCTAAAGCCTCCAGGTGAGCCCAAGGCCATGCCACATGAGGCACTAGACATGCACACAGCAAGAATTTTTTCTCACGTACTCTGCTTCACCTGGACATATGCCGAAACATAGACTTGGAGACTGGGAATGAAGCAGGGATGGTGCCCAGGCCCTTTTCACAGCCATTGTGGTGAATGCTGAACTCTTCAGCCAGAGATATGAAAATGCTTTATCAAAGGATGTCATAGCTCATCGTGAATAGAAGCAGAAATAAGGCATGTGAAAGGGAAGAAGAAAGTCTCCTAATTCCCAGCTCCCAGCCTTATCTACCATGCCATATATCCTGTAAAGCACCGAACTCAAGGAACCCACTTTCCTTGGAAATGTGCTTAAAGGAAAATGCACTTAAATACCACAGCTACCTGTGGTAGCTAAATGGTAACTAATTAAACTGCTAAATGACTCACTATTCTTCACCAACCACTGAGGGCTTGGAGGTGTCTTATGCCATGAAAAACAAGACCACTCCAGACACAGTGGACCACACAAATGTCTTGTGTTGAGGTCCTGGAGAAGAACAGGCCCTGAGGTCCTTTCAAGCTTTCAGAATAAAACTCTTCTTAAATCCTTACCTGGAGCTCACCCATAATGGAGAAGACCAGGAAGTCTGGTACTGCTCCATGTCTTTATTGTCAAGTCCTTAGTCTAACCTTTCACCAGAACTTGGATCTGTGCAAGCTCTTTCTCATGTGTATTTTCCTGCTTCAATACATACCATTTTCTGTGCTCTGCTTATGCATTCACTCCTTCAAAAAGCTTTAGCAAGGCTTTCATCTGGTATCAGTATTTGTCCTTTCCTCTTCTATGGTCATAGGAAAGGGAAGGACATGTTTTTTTACCATCTCATTGCCTGCCTTTTTTGTCACCTCATTACTTTTGGAAATGGCTAAACTTATGAAGGAGAAATGAGTCTCATAAAACAGAGAACAACAAGATAGGCAGAAATACTGAAGAGAGAATTTTGAGCTTGAACACTTAGAGGCTGAAATTCCATCAACTGCATAAGCGTAAATTTGCTTTGGGAGGTATAAACAAGAATATCTCAGAGAAGTCACTAGCCCACAATATTTCACATCAAGGGTGACTGATGCAGGAGTCTGGTCTCAGATGTAGCACATGTGCCACTGTAGAGCAGATAGTGCAGAGAGACAAGGATGATCATGTAGATGGGCTGTGAGAGAAGGACTGGGTTTGTTCAATCTAGAAAATAGAAAATAGAGAGGGAAGACATGAGAATATTTTGTAATGTAGGAAAGGCAGTTAGAAGGAGAACAATTTTGTTTGGTTGTCTCTCAGAATCTCCAAAAAGCCAGGTTTCTGGAGTTTAAGTTGCAGCATGGATTGTGTAGTTAAAGCGTTGGGAAAACTGTCCTCATGGCCAGGCTATGAAACACCAGAGGAGGTTCTTGGGAAGACAGTAGGATCTTTTGTACCAGAGCAAGTTAGCACATCTGGCAACATCTGTTCAACCACTAATATTAATTCAGTGAGACTTAGGTCACACGTGCAGTGAATCACATGGAGTCACTGCCATCCATCTAGGTTTTCTGTGTTTCTTCCATATTCTGCTTTTCCTGGACTGCTGGATAATCAGAAACTGAAAGGTTACCCAGAATAGCAAAACATCCCAATGAGCAGTATCTTTTGCCACATTAGTGGAGCCCATAGATCAGTTGGGAATTTCTCTGGCAGATGTGTACTGCTAAACACAGGAGAAGGTCTTTTCCTGACCTGTGTTATATAGATCCTCTAGTTTGTTAAGGATACTCCAAGGACTCTGAGTTACACAGGATGCTAACTAAAAATCTCAGCACCCTCTTACTACTGCACCCAGCCTTGTTTCAGTTCCGCTCCTGCCATCCCTTGGGGGCTCAGCAAGTCACAATGTGCAAAAATGTGATCTAGTGTGAACCTTTGGACCTCATGGACACATCACCTGATTCACTGCAGCCTCAAGAAGTGACTGATTGCAAAGATGGGACCAGCGGGATTTCAGACAGGGACAAACACATGTTCAGCCCTGTGGCATCCACTCAGAAAAGACATTGCATGTCCATGGTGACAAGAGGTGACAATGTCTGGAAAAGCCCAGGGAGCTCCAAAGACATGTCTACAGCAGACTGCCTTGGGTAGCAGCTTTGTGGTAAAGGCACCTACATTGCCCTAACATAAAACCATCTCTGCCACAGACTTCACAGGGGCCCAAGGGCCAAGTCACATCATCCCTCTGGGCCTCAGCTCCCTCCCTGTGAAATAGGAGGACGACTCTTTCCTCCTCTCCTTCTCTTTGCACAGCCTGTGAACTCTTCAGGTGGGGAACACTTCCTGCTGCTTTTGGCATGCCAGGTGCTTCATTTAAGTCTTGCCTGAAACCCTGAAGTGCTACTATAATCTTTATTGTTATTGTTATTACTATGTGCATATGGTTTAGGTGAAGGAAAGACTTTAACCCTTCCATTTCTTTCTGAAAAACTGACACCTTTAGTGGAACATGACAGGATTTATGTTGGAATGACTGATGAGAGCAGAAGACCGTGGCCTTTGCAGATCAATAGCGGGTACATAGGCAAGTGACAATGGCTCCGCGCAGACGAGGGTCAGGTCTCTGTTTCCTGGCTACAGCAATGGCATCCACACAACTTCCAGCCTTGTGCTTCTTATCTAGCACAGACCCTTGAGACTAGCATTTCCTAAAGAGGAACAAGAGGGGCGTGGAATCTCTACAGAGAGTCCAGCGTAGAGCAATAAAGATGATTAAGGGCTGGAGCATCTATTGTATGAGGAAAGGCTAAGCGAGCTGGGCCTGTTTAGTCTAGAGAAGACTGAGAGGGGATCTAATCAATATGTATAAATACCTGAGGGGAGAATGTAAAGAGGATGGGACCAAACTGTTCTCAGTGGTGGCCAGTGACAGGACAAGGGGTAATGAGTACAAGTAGAAACAGAGGAAGGTCCATCTCCATGTGAGGAAGAACTTCTTTACTGTGAGGGTTCCAGAGCCCTGGAAGAGGCTGCCCAGAGAGGTCGTGGAGTCTCCTTCTCTGGAGATCTTCCAAAACCACCTGGATGTGACCCTGTGCCACACGCTCTAGGTATCCCTGATTGAGCAGGGGGTTTGGACTAGATGATTTCTAGAAGTCCCTTCCAGCCTTAACCATTCTGCGATTCTGTGAACAAGGCCACAAGAATCAGCTGTCACGTGGTCATACTCATGCTCCTTCTCCTTTATACAACCCAGATACTGTCCAGATCCCATTCCTCAATCCTGCTTCTCAGAATGAATTCCCATCATGCTAAGGAGGAAGGACACCAAGCACTCATTATTTCACTGCATTGCATGGCTCTAAACATGAAAACCTGGAATATCTCATGTGCAATCTCAGCACTGTCCCTGCCTTTGGAGGGAGCATGGATCCTGCCACCCCCTGCTCTGTCCTGACTCCAGTGCTGCAGAAGGCAAGGTAAGACCATTCTCCATGCAGTCTCCAGAGTAAGGCCATGCAGTGAAGTGCAGAGGTCTGATTTTCTGGATGAAACAGAGAATGCAGCAGTAGGAAAAGAGGTGTTTTTTTTTTCTTTTTTTTTTTCTTTTCCTCAGGCAAATGGTCTTTTTTTTCAGTTGCTTCTTTTTCTTTTTTTTATCTTTTTTTTTTTCTCCTGAGCAATAGCACAGCCACTGCCTGCATACTAAGCACCCTGCAGTACTTTAATTATCCTAGCAGCTCACGCAGCCCCTGCCTTTGCTGATGACTGGAGGGAACCACTGGGAAGGCAGACAGAGATTAGAGGAAGGTTATGGGCATTGGGAATGGGAGGCTGCATCCAGCTCACCTGGTCAAGCCAAAATCTCTCAGCTATGACAGGTGAAGTGATGAGGGGCAGGACTTTATGATGGAAGTGGGAGAAATTTACCCTGAATTTACCCTGATCTTCCTGCATGATAGAACTGGAGGCCTTTATTGCTCACTGAGGGGTTTCGAGTTTCCCATGCCACAAGGCAGATACTTATCTGCTGTATACAACTGTGTGATTGATGGCAGGCAGTGAAGCCTCTCTGCTGGAGTTATGGATCCCACCACTCATGCACCTACATGCAGGCTCTTGCATGCTGAGTGCTGGGACAAGAGGAGCCAGAGCGACTGAGATAAGCAGTGGAGAACCACCTTTCGATGGTCTGCTCCATGAGCTGTCCTATGCCATTAAGGTGTCTGTTTTCAGGTTCACCAAGGATCTCCAAAACACCCAAGGGCACATAGATCACAGTGAATCTCTGGCCTCATCAGCTGACAGACAGAGGAAAAAAAAAAAAAAAAAAGTAACATAGGGCTATGCTCTTCCCTCTAAGCTCTTATTCAGCAAAGGCAACCTGGATCTCTGCAATGGTTGTTTCTCATTTAATCAACCTTGGTTCCTAAAGCTTTAATTAAGGCCATGTTGAGGTCTCAGAGGATACTCACAGAAAGTCACCTCAGAAAACGCCTAATGAATTTCCAGCTTCAGACAAAATAAATGCTGAGGGAACTCAGACCTGAAATCCCACCAGATTTCAATCACAGGACTAGATAAGGGAATCCTTTTTCAGAAGAGACTCTAATTATGACAGGTGTCTGCCAGAGAACATCAAGTCTCGTCAGCAACAAGAGTATGGCCAGAGTCCAGTTCTGCAATGGAAGCCTTCAAAATGAAGAGGCAAACTTCAAAGGCAAATGAAGAGGCAAACTTTGCCTGAGAGAAGCAAACTCAAACACAGGAGATAAAAGACTCAGTGGAACAGGAGAATAATTCAAGACTAGACAGGACCTTTCAGACCAATCTAATGTGAGCTCCTACGTTGCCTGCAGCAGGAAATCATAGTCAATGCTTCTTACATAAAGCATGTAGAACTTCCTTCAAGATCTATTTTTGATTAGGGAACTAGTCACTGTCCCTTTGGGGTGAAGAATCCGGTATCTCCTTTCGCAAGTTATACCAGTAGTTAGATTCTTTAAAATGGATGCCCTTATTTCTGCCTTAAATTTGTCTAGTTCCACCTTCCATGAAGAAGCAAGTTTGCTCCAACGATTAGATGGAAGAGGGGCATGAACGAGCTGCTCTACTGTTGTGTCATCTTTATTTCATCCATTCAAAACTTATGATTTCCCAAACTCCGTGCAATCTACAGCTTTAGTGATGACAAAGAGCAAGAAGAGACCTTGAAAAGTGCAACCCAGTGGCCATGCAGTCCCAAGCCCGCCTGGGCTGTTCCAAACTGACGTGTATCTAACCTGCTCTGAGAGACTTCCAGTTCCTCCCACCCAGATTAGCCCAGGGTTTCATCAGGGACGTCTTCACTTGTTATTTGAACATTCTTTGATTTTAATGTAGAACTCAAGTCCTACCTCTTGAAGAAGAGCATATTTTTTTCCTCACCATGCTAGCTAGCTTTGCACACATTCAAAGGCAGAGTCATGTCTCTGCAATGGATAAAACAATCCTACCTCCTACCACATTGTCTCAGATGGAGAGCCCTCAGATCACTCTTTTTCTTAAAAGAAAGGACTCTTTCTCATAAGTCTATATGGACAATATAACTAAGCTGAAATCTTTGCATTGCTGCATTGAGCAGAAGAATTTTATTGAGATAAGTTGTCTCTAATAAGGCTGTTGTGGTAAGTCTTCCCTCCTTCCATCAGAAGGTTCTGTCCCCATCTAAAATGCTTCTAACCATTTTACATGCCAAAGAGATGCAAGTTGTCATCTTTGTATCCAGACTTGCCTGTTACATCCAAGCTAGTGTTTGTTACACTGGCAACAGCAATTTACTGCAGTCCCAATAAATGTAAAACAGACTGTTTTTTCCTTTCTTTCTTTCTTCTTTTTTTTTTTTCACTTTCTTCATTTTCCATAAAAGCAATAAGCCCTGAGTAATTTCAACATCACCATTGGCTTTATTGGTTAATCAAAAGCCTATTTTTTCTTTCTAAACCTAAGCCAAGCTCTTAACTTCACATTTAATGGGCAGATATTTTCTCCAAATGCTCCTTTATTCATTTTCATAAGCTAACTATGCTATGTAGTGCTGCACTTTTTTTCTGGTTGAAGTGGACTCTTCATCTACTACCTATAGGTTCCAGTTGATTTAAATTCTTCTTTTTCAGAATGCAGAATCAGATTACCCTTAAGTGGGATACATCCCAGATCTGTCTTGGAATTTTCTCCTTTCTGGATGTCACTGGGCTTTTTTACCCTGGTGTATATGAGAATGTGGACATTGATGTGTATATCTATACATCTTTATTTATTTTCTGTTCAAGCCCCAGTGAGTATCCATCACAGCTTGGATCCGCAGAGCCCTGACACTATATCCTCCTTGGCAAGGAATGGAAACCTAAAATGACTGGTCTGCCACTATAGCAGCGTGCTGGGTTCACGGCAAGGCGTTTTGGAAAGGAACAGGAAGAAAATATCTAGGAAATGCCAAGGAACAGCTCTTCTCTCTCCCAGAGAAGTACAGGATCTTTCTGCAGACAGATGCCCAGTACCTTCCAGACATCTGCTTATTTGCACATTCATAAAGACTTTCCAGATTCTGCTACAGCTGAGACCACCTAACATTCAAAATAGAGACCAGAGAGGCAGGGGTGATTTCTTCTACATAATTGGCTAAGGAAAGATATCAAACCTTCCTAGTAGGATAATTTTTATCCCAGCTTGTGCTGGGCATGGAGTTATCAGAAAAAAAAAGAAAAAAAAAAAAGGTGATGGGCTAAGTTGTCATCATATAATGTCATGTGCTTGGCCCTTGTGCAGCTCCTTATACCAGAACTTTTTGCTCTGTTCTCCCAATGTCCAGCCAAAGCCACCCACACTTCCATCTGTGCATGTAAGAAAATATCACTCTCAAATGAACAAAACTTGTTTAGTTTATGACTATTCAGCAAGAAAAAAGGTTTTCATCATCCCAGTGATACAGAGACCACTGCCCTACTGTCCGGATAGGAGGTGTCAGCTGCCAAATCCGGATTCATCTGACTGAGCCAAATTTTGGGAAATCTAGGCTGCAAATGATCTGACTCAGGCCTCAGGCTTTCAATGACAAGCAACAGGAATGTCAGCTCTTTGAGTGGCTTTTGGGAAGCCATGGCACATCTCCTACAGAAAAAAAAAAAAAAAAAAAGCACTTCATAGATATATTTTTTTTCCACTTTCAGCCTAGACTATATTTTTTTTTTAATCTCCCATACTCTTTTATTCTGAGCTCATTTCTGGCTTGGTTGTTAATCCCTTCACAACTATATCCCTCATCTTCAGGGACAGTGTAGCAGTCCCTCTGCCTGTGAAAGGGCCTTCAGATCTGGGATCACAAAGCATTAATTATGGATCTGCAGTATCAACTCTGTGCCACTTGCCACATTTACAAGCTGCAGAAATCAATGGACAGTTTGTGAAAACTGCTGGCTGAGATTGAAGGCTTCTTAGCAAGGAGTTAGGAAACCCCTGTGTGTCTTTTGGGAGAGAAGTCTTACGAGTGGACATTATTTGCAAAACATTATTTGGAATAATGGACTAAAATAATAAAATAATGGAATAAAGCAATAAAATAATGGAATGAAACATTATTTGGAGGGGAAGGCATGGCCTTCTCATACTCAGCTTCGTGCACGTGCAACATAGTTATGGATCTGTCTTTGCAAGGCAAAGAAAACCCCTGGAGCTTAACCCCAGGCAGCTGGAACATCACCCTGGTCCTGTAAAGGTGAGTTTTCATAAGGCAAGCAGATCCAATCTAATAACTTTTTCACCTTGGCCCTTTTTCATTTGCACTACTTCACTACAACGTGCCTCAGTGCACCAGTTCAACGCTCTAAATAGTCGGAAAATAAACCCAGCCAAAAAGAGAACTATCTTCCCACTTGGCTAATGACTTGAGCTGGTTCAGACACCCACTTGGGCAAGGCCAGCACCCACAGTAGATGTCAGGGAAGTAAATCTGTGTGTATATATTTTGAGGGATTTTTGGTTGAATATCATTCTGTCCTAGGGCTGCTTAGAGTCCCTGATCAGTCCTTCCTGCTTTAAGTGTTGTCCAAACCATCACCAAATTTCAGCTCCTACTTTCTTCATTCAGATGCCCAAGGGAGTTCACAGGTTTCAGAGATAAAACTGTGAAAGGCTTTGCAAAATGTGAGTGGCAGAGCAGGAATCTGATAACAAAGACAGGACCAGAGAACAAGTCTTCGGGGTCTCCAGCATCCTCTTCCTCCCTGCTACCTCACGTGTGGACAGATATCTTGTCCTGGCCCTCAAAGACACACAAGTTAAGGACTTTCTTCTTCACAGACTGAGATGAGCAAGAGGGAAGTCTTGACCATGGCAATGGCATCCTTCATGAACCCATCGTGGACAGCTGTTCTAGCCAAACGGCAGGTGCAGGAGCCCAGGGGAAGGTGACACGCTGTGGAGTGTGGCCCATACTGCTCCCCAAAAAGAGTGGCTATCAATGAACACCGCAGAAAGTATAAACCTTTGATGTACCAAGGTTGGACCAAAGATGCAGTGTGTTGCTGCCCTCTCCTGCTCAAAGGAGGCACCCACCTTTCTCCTCACCAAAGCAAGGGTGCAGGTGGAGATGTCAGTCCCCAGGCATTCTCCTCTCTTAGATGCAGACTTTTCAAGTCTGACATTTCTCCATGGCTTCTTCTTCAAGGCCTTATGCTTAGCACCAGCCAAGCACAGCCACTGGGGGCCAGGAGACAGTGTATTTCTTGAAAAAAAAAAAAAAAAGTGCTACATCCTCCATAAAAAACTACTTTTGGTGGAGTCTTTGCTTGAAGCTAGGAAGGAGGGTCCCATCTTCTACTTGCCTTCTCCTCACCTCAGCTTTATAGTGCAGTCCCTGGGACATACTCAGTTGCCAACTGAGCATTTCCAAACAGTAATTGTGCACCAGAGGGTTTGCTCAAGATCTTTGAGGAAGACACTAGGGTTTTTTTTGTGGCAAGGGGAGGGTGAGGAGCCACCACCTCAGGATTTTATGTGCTCTGCTGTGGCACGTTGCTGCCATCATGAGTTCAGAGGGAGAGGTTGTGTGCAGGGAAGAGATACACCAAAATACCTGTGTGGAGGTGTTGTCATTTATTGGAGCAAATGGTGGTCATTACTTCATTCATGGGGCCTTACTGAAGGAGGGGCAGAGAGATGGAAGGAGAACCAAACTCATTTTTTGCCATAAATAAAGCAGTGCAGAGAAAGATTTGAAGATCAGCTTTGCCTGTCTGTCCCTCTAATGGAGGCACAGATACACCCTGATTTGTTTAAAATATCCCAAGAAGCAAAGGGACTGACCCTCAGACTAATAGAAGCCTCTAGGTAGGCAGTCTTCTGGGTACCCCACTTTCTCACCAAACAGTCCTGCCTTCTCCTTAGGAAGAGGGAAATCCCTACAAGGAGATGCCCTTGCAGATCTGAATGCTGTGCCCTTGCTCTGTCCTCTTTCGTTCTCTCTAATCTCACCCATAAAGCCATTCCTCCAAACCGTTCACACATATTTGTTTCTCTTCTCCAAAGCCCTTTCACGTTTGTCAATACTCCTTCATCTGAGGACTGTGCCTGGAATAGAGCATGATGATTCAGGCCAAATAAGACCCAATCCAGTGTATCTGAAAGAGCAATATCATGATGTCCCTTCTTTCAGAAGACCTTGTCTGCACGGGTGAGCTGGAAAGGAAAGCAAAATGGTCTGGAATCTTTGTTTCCTCTTTCTGCAACATAAAAAACTCACTATTTCCAAATCTGAAGGTCTTCCTTTCTTCCTTTCTTCCTTTCTTTCTTTTTCTGTCATCTTCCAGAAGAGCAGGATGTTTCCATGATCTTGCCTTGAAGTTTGCACAGACCTTAATGCTAGGAGTCAGTATGCTGGATTTCTAACACCAGTGCTTTTCTTTCCAGATCAAACCAGGACAAAAAAAAAAAAAAATCTACATCACTTCGTATTTCCTATCACCCGTGATATCTTCCAGGAATATGAGACACATATAAATAAGGCAGAAGGAATCAAAATTATTTTGAAAGTGAAAGACAAATAAGGAAAAAATCATAACCTTTCACATCAGTCTCAGATATGATGAGAAAACTGCAAAAGGGAGTTGATTCAGTTACGCCTCTCCTCTAGAAACAGCCCTTAAACATAAGCACTACCTGTGCTGATTTACCTGGGAATACCAATTAAGCATACTGATTTGCTGTTTGCTTATTAATCCAATTACTTCATTAGACAGAAGGATTTTAGTGAGGGAGCCTTGGGAGGTTCAATACAGATAAGCCTGGCAAAGCCCTGGTTTACTAATGACATACATGATGTGTTTAGCAGAAAGCTGCTGAACAAAAGCTTCTCCCCAAGACCAGACGCCGATGCTGGTGGAGAAGTGAGTCTGGTACCACCTCGTCACTCTGCAAGGAAGCGAGTATTTCTGGCTGAGCTCCTGAAGTGGGGTCTACTTTCACCTGCTTTCTTAAATGGTCCGTATTTCCCTACTAGAGAGCTACAGGCAAAACCCTATCCTGTTTCTTACCAGAACATAATTTCCCAGAGTGCTTGATCTTAAAGACAGTGCAATCAGCCCATAGGGCTGATGGCTTTTGTGTTTTCCTTGTTGTCTTTGCTCCTAGAGTCATATGAGGCTTACCAGACTCTCAGTTTTCCTGTATTTCTTGTCAAATTTCTAGCTCTTCTGGTCATGGGAAAAAAGTCTGGAAATCCAAAAACATGGCCAACATTCAGGGCATGAGACAGCAATGTCTGTGAAAGTCAACCTGAGCAGCTGTTTAGCTCAAGCAGCCAATTTTTCACTCTTGCCTTCACTTTCATAGAGGGTTTGGTCTGTCTCAACAGAGCTTTTATTGCTGAGATGGTTACTTCAGCCTTGTCTCAATTCGCTTTTAGACTAACAAGCAATGTAGCTGCAAATTAAAAAGATGGAAAACAACAATAGCCAAAGCTCTGCCTTTCTCCCCATCCCTCCTCCCCTCAAAGGAGATGCTGAAGGATGAAAAAGTGAGTCATTTAAAGATCACTCTAGGTCACAACGACATTTTCCTACGCACTGCTGACAGAGGAAGGAAGGATTTCTGATTGCAGTGCTAGACTGGGACATAGATTCAAATCCCTTCTCAGATACAGCATCTTTTGCATCTATTACTTACACAGCTTCAGGGAATTGCTTTATTTTCTACAAAATGGGTACATCATCTCCCTCTTTTCTCGTTGTATCATCTATTTAGATTATCAACCCTTTGGGGAAGATATTGCCTTTCTGGGAAAAGTACAGAAAAAAAAAGTACAGAACCAGACTACAACTATCAACATACTAGACCATAAAACACTGCTGCAAGGAAGCGTAACAACTACAAGAGCAATATTCATAGCCTGACCCAGTATTCCTTTGCCTTCATCACAATTTCTTATAATTTTGGCCAAAGGAGATTTCACTTTTTGGCATCAACCTGAGACTGTGATCATAATGTTTGTAACTGGGATGACCTAAGGATGTGCAGGAAGCAATCTGTAGAAAAGGTTTGTTTCTGTAGGATCGCAATTGCTATAACTAAGAGAAGATCGTGTTTTGAACACACAATCTATTCTTTGAGTTAGAAAGAGAACAGATGAACTCAAGCAAAAAATTGCCTGGGATCAGTTCTAGTAGAAATGGGACAGCCTTAGAACATGAAAATCCTGAGGTCAAAACAACTTTCCACCCCTCAGAGCCAAGGAAATATTGACAAGCCAAACATGCACATGCTTTGGCCAAACAGTGATGACTAAGGGAACGACACGATGGCGTCTGAGCATGTGATGGGTGTGAGCTGGAAGGAGGAGGTGAAACTACTTGGGAAAACATGAAAGGGGTTAACAGGTTAATACATAACAGTGTGGAGAAAAAACATTAGGCGGCTGCAAAAAGCTCCCCAAACAGTCACTTGGATATGTGACTGTTTTCAAAGGGAAATGCTGGAAGCAGCTGTTCCTGGAGATATTTTCACTTTTGGTGAGGCCAAATGCTATGAGACATACTGAAGGGAATGTTAGAATTAGTGGGGAGGGCCAGGTCTTTCCCATGTGTTCTCTGCTTTGCTCCTCTCCTACTGATGTTTTCTCCCCCGCCTTCATCTTGGCACTAAATGTGCAAACATAGCAAACATTCAGCTTTGCAGAAAAATGACTCCAAGAAGTTGTGTCTGACAAACCCTCTAGGGCCTTTAAAAGTGGAATTTTCAGAGCTGAGGGTAGGTATCTTGGGTCAATTGTAACTCAGGGTCTGAGCCACAGAGGCTGCTGTTAAACCAGCACAGGTATATAGCGCAACGTGAGCAATAGGTTAACCATTGGCACAGAAGGTTTCTGTGGGGTTTGCCTGCAAATACATGACTTAGGGGGAGAGGTCCAAGGAATGCCAGAGACATTGGAGAAACAGAGCTTCCTCTAGGTTTGACCATAATAATAATAATACGAGAGAGCTCTTGGGCTCCTGTAAAAATGCAGAAAGTATCTGCTGTGAATCTTTCAGCCTTGCATTTACACTTTATATGCTCACTGTAAAGCCCTGTGCATTAAATATACCCTCTTGGAAAGCCGTGACAGGACTTTAGACCTTAAGTAACTACCTGTGTGGCAAACAGACAGTATTCATGCACTTAGCTTGTGATCTGAGACAGTGGCAAATCTAGGACCAGACTCCAGACCTCTTGACAGCCAGTCCTCACTTCAACACCAGCCTCACGATGTATCCGTGTCACGGTGACAAATAGGATCAGGGAACAACAGGGCTTGAAGGGCCTTTAAGAGATCATCTAAACCATTCCCCCGTTCAAGGCCAGGCTGTCTATACCCCTGTTCTTCCCAGCTGACATTCATACTAGCTGTTTATTTAAAAAAAAAAAAAAAAATCAGTGTTAAAAGCCCTCAGCACTTCTGCATTTTCTTCCCTCGTTCCTGGATTCTAATTAAGTTAGATGAGCAGCAAATACATTTCCTCTCATCTTTGGCTTTCTCCATTCTGCTTGAGAACACAAAAACAGGGAGAGACTCAGGGTTTTTTAATTGTCCAAAGATGCCACAGACAAATTGGTTAGCTGTTACTGGCTCTCAGTTTTACTGTTGATTTTCTTTTCCTATAGAAGAAAAGGCCATGCAAGAGGAATACTTATGAGCCTGCACAATGGGGAAATGGCTTGTAAAAGTATCTACAGCAAAGCACACCACAGACATGTCTATTTGCTAAGGAGCAGGACCAAGTTACTGAATCTCGGGAGCCACTGATGTATGCAGTAATAGCATGAAATCAAGCTCCAGAATAAAATGTGCAGTCAGGCAGAGACCCGAATGAAATGTCATTGCGGGATACAAATGAAAAATTATCAAAGGATAAAATGAAACCCATCAAAACACAATGTCCTTCGGTTTGTTGTTTTTATTCTAATTCAGAGACATTTTGGTTTCATCTCCAGCCAGGCCCTAAACAGAGGCAGACTTGTCTGTTATATTTCAGGCATTTTTCCTTGCTCTTTTATTCTTTTTTTTTTCCCCTCTTTTAATTCTTTTTTTTTTTTTCTTTCAATACTTTTTCTTTCTTTTAATTCTTTAAGTGATTTTTTTTTTAAAAAAATAACTCATTTGTTTCTTATCTGATCTGTTTGCCCTTTGCCTCCAGGCTTGACCCTCAAATTCATGCCCAAAGCCTGACCACACTCTTTATCCCACAGCTTAGCACTTCGCCTGAAATATCCTTGCCTTAAGCCCAGAACCTGCAGTAACACTGAGGATCTGTTTAAGAAACATCTCCAGTCTTTCTTTCCAGAGAGGAGAACCTACCTGGTCCCTACACTTTCCTCCATTGACCTCTGGCAGTAATTTGTTCCAAAGAGTAACTGCCCCAGCTTTAAACACCTATGTGTGTCCTTCCTTTTTCTGAGGATTCCAGCTGTACAGATTTATTGGACTTCTGCCTGCTGAATACCAAGCTCTCTGCTGTATGAAATTTCTTCCTTGCACCCTCAGAGGAACTTCCAGAGAGGAGTCTGACTGCTTTTTAACCCATTCTGCAGGGATTACACTGAACTTCTTGTCTGAAAAGCAGGATTTCCAGGACTGAGGACCGGTCTTATATTACTAACAGACACTGCTAGCTAATTCCCTAAGAAAAGAAGGGAGATTTACCCATGCTTTAATGATGGAAAAGATTAAATATTTGCTACAGGTGACTTAACTAGTCCAGGACCTATAGATTATGCAGATCCTTTAGCCTGCCTGTTCATGTACACAACCTGGGATGCAGGGTAGACAGGGAGATTGGGGAAATATCTCCATTGTAGAAGAAGAGACATTTCCAAGCCTGACTGTCAATGAAAGCTTGGAAGTATCTAGTGTTCATCAGCTGGCTGTTGGATGGGATGTTGTCCATCAGACAGAGTGAGGCATAACCAAATCTTGATGAGCACACACCTTATTTATTCTAGCTTTGTCTTGGACCAGTCATATTCCTTACACAACTCCTTACAAATAAAGTGTATAAATACCTGTGCTGAAATCAAGGACTAGAATATGTGCAGATTTTTTTTTTTTTCCCATGGAGATTTTACCCTCTGGGTATTCAGAAACATCACCCCAGAAATCCTCCAACAGCCACATCTTTTTAAACATACTTCTTTGTATCATATTTTATGGTAGCAATTTCTTAGCTCTGCTGTCTAAGACATTAGGGTATTCCGCTCTTTCTGACCACACAAATCGTTTCCAGCACTTATGATTGTGTTGCTATGGTTATACTACTAGTGCAGCTTGCCTTTGTATTTGATTCATACCCAAAAACAATTCTTGAACATAACCCAAGGGTTCGAACATGAAGATATCACGTTTGTTTTTTCTAGCCGATAACCAATATATGCTTAGTCCATCTAGGCAGCAGGAGGTTTGATGTGCACCAACTTACCTAAAATTCAATTTACTCATGTCAAAAAAAATCTGTATTCATTAAGATTTAGCTGCCTAACTTTCACGTGGGAAAAGTTAAAGAAGAGGAATGCTGGCTGAAGTACCCAAAATATGATATTTCTAAGTAAGCATGTCATTATAAGTACATAAAGCAAACGGTGAGCAGCTGTTACAAAAAGGTGTTGGGGTCAAATCACTTAAATCTCTTTCATTTGGGTTGATTTCCTAATTAACTCAAGTGCTTATATAGGATTTGGGAGAAATGATTTTTTTTGTCAGAGATTCAAAATGGCATTCCCTTCTGCTGAGCACTCTCAAAACATAGCTGTGAGATTCCTTCAAACATATTCTAACAAAACTCAAGAAAAAAGGGACTTAGCAATCCAATTTTGAAGGCCAAAAATTAGTGAAAAACGGAAAGATTTATCACAGGTTAATTCAGATGTGTGCAAAGCTGAGGCGAACTGGGTATTGCCAGATATCGTTAGCAAGTGAGCAGCCTGCCTGAGACATACTGAGATTGCTCTCCCTGAGTCATTAGCTCTTTTCTCTAATGTTTATTATTTCCATGTAGTACTAAATACTCAACAGAATTTAAAGATCCAAAGACATTACTGGAAAAAAAGGTGTCTTAATACGATACTGTCCCATGTCAGCCGATGGAGATGTCATCTTGGACTAAGGAACAATCAAGGAGTTTTTGCTTGTGATAAGACATGACCAGTACAGTGTTGATAGGCACGTAACAAAATGCTGAGATGCTGAAAAGCCATAATGAGCTCTGGGCAGGCAGGAGGGACTCTAAAAGCAGACTGAAGAGGATTAAGCTTTCAGACAGGGCTGGATACACAGCTGGGTCCTGGTGCAAGCCAGTTGCATGGACTTCAATAGCCCTTCTGTATGGGAGTCACATTCAACCCCCTTGCCAGTTGCCCAGGGTTCACAGCCATGGTTTAACTATCCCTGCTCTTCTTAAGGAAAACATGAACCTAACTGGCCTTGCCACCTGCTTTCAGTGGTGTCTCCCTTATTAAGGAAGACAGATGAAAAACTCCAGTGTACATGGTGAGCTACCCATGGGAGACCTGCTCATAGATGCCACCAACATGAGCAGCTTAATGACAGCTGCTACCTGTCACAGAAACCCTCCCTATTGCCTGGGCAGTGCCCTTCCATCAGAAACAGGAAGCAGAAGGACATAATCTTCCATCTGTCTGCCTGGCAGGAGCTCCATTTCTCCCCATAACTGGGATCCAGTGGTCCCACATATGGTAAGAGTCCATGAGCAATTCTGCCCCTTCCAGGGCACTTTGGAGAGTGACTCTTGAGGCTGATGGGGACCCCTCTCCATGTTCCAGAGCTGCAAAAATTCTCAGCTCCCCACCTTGCTCTACCATCATCCCAGCCCTGTAAGTGTTCAACACCAACACCTCCCATCTCAGACCCATCTCCTTTGGGACTTGTCTAAGCCCTTGAGCATTAAAACGGCGGGAAACAGCTGTAGGAGATATGTTCAAGGCAGCGCTGCTTTTCTTCCTTCCCTCATCTCCCCCTCCTCTTTCAAAACCAGACATACGCACACACACGCACTTAATGCATGGGCCTCGCCTGCCCTCAGCTGGTTACACATTGCAATGCAAATTGTCCGGTTTTGCAAAGCTGGACTCCCAAGTTTCAAAACGAGCTTAAGTTGAACAGAAGAGCAGGGTTCACATCTCTATTCCTCAGGAACTGTCAGGTTCAGATCCTCTGTTTAACACTGGTAAACAGAAATACAGGCACCTCTGGGAGCCTTAGGCTGGAGACAGCCTGATCTCAGGCTCAGAAAGAAGCTCTCCACAATGGCCCGAACTGGTTTTTAGTTACAGTTTAAAATTAGAAGGGAAGACGATAGGAATGTGAAAGGAATTCACAAACAGAGGTCTGATATGTAAACCTTTGGTGTTAAACTGAGGAGAAAAGATGATTTACCTAGTCAGGGATGTTGCTTCCAGAGAGCAGTCACAAAACTGTGTGTAGGATAATTTCCTCAGGGCTGGAGAAATTGCAAAGGGAAAGGCACTTCCAAAAACAGTATTTTGTAAGGTGAGTTGCTCTGGCTTTGCAATACCGCTCAGATATGAATAAGCTTACAGCAATGCTCTGATTTATTGTCACAGTGAAGTGAATGAGAGCAAAATCATAGAATCATAGAATCATAGAATGCTTAAGGTTGGAAGGGACCTCTAGAGATCATCTAGTCCAAC
>VZSV01000034.1:1986823-2064241 GCA_013398735.1 Nothocercus julius
GGGAAAGGGAAAGGGAAAGGGAAAGGGGAAAGGCAAGGCAAGGAAACACAGCCCTTTTGGTTTGAAGATAAGCATAAAGTTTGGCAGGAAGGAGGCTAAGACTTTTTGCAGTCCACCTCCTAGTCGATAATCCCCACAGCAACAGAGCCCTGGGTTACAAACAGAGGCATGTGTTCCTCTTGCAGAAAATGGGTAAGACAAGCAGGGCAGGGGATGTAGCTGAGAAAGGTTTATGTTTAATTCTGTTTACTTACTGGATGCTATTTGTTAAACAGAACATTTTTCTTGCCACAGAGAGAATCATGGCTGTCACTAAGGGAAAAGTCTTGACCCATGCCCTTCACACACCTTTCTATGCAAGCAGGGTTGTCCTCTAGAGGAACATTTATTGAGGGATTGGTTAATTCAAAGACTTTAGGACTCCTGGGTTACTCATCAGGAAACTCCAGCCTCACCCTTTCAGCTCCTGCAGGCCTCACCAGCAACCCAGAGTTGTTACGATTAATGATAGAAAAAAACTGCCAACTGCAGGCAAGCAGAATTAAGTTGTCAATAATGTTTAGATATCGACTTTAGACCTTAGTAATGATGGGAGAGGCAGAGGATGGTCTGCATCTGCAGCTTCTGATCCCCTCCACAGTCCGCATCATGTTGGTCTAAAACCATCCTGAAAAACTTTCCTGAAAAGAAAAATAAAAATCAAGTTAAAACCACTTTTAAAAGAAGATTTAAAAGAAATTGAGAAATAAACTTCTTTACAAAGACAAGTTTAGTGCCACTAAAGGTGCCCAGGTATCCTGCCTGGCATCCAGCTGCTGTCCCAGAACAGTGTAGGTCTTCCATAGATCTTGTGTCATATCTACCAGCCCATGTGGACACCATAGGTACCTGGGACATCTCAAGTGGCACCAGACAACTATGTTCAGGCAGCTCCATCATGTTCTTGTAGCCCTCCCTGGAGTACGGGAGCTGGACAACCAAATGAGGGTCAGCAAATGAAAAGGTATAGGGAGTACAGATAAACAGAAATAGTAAATTTAAGATGAGGAAAGTGCAAAAGGTTACAGGGCAAAGCATCCTCAACAGCCCTGCTCTCTGAAAGCACTTCCCACTGCCAGCCAACGGTCAAACTGGGGAAGTGGGAGAGCTCTGGAGGCACCTGGAAACCTCTCCAATCAAGTATCTTCCTCTAAGATGCATGGTCAGAGCTTGGAAGACGGTGAAGAGCTTGTGACTCCAGCAAGTATCTCATGGAAAGAGTATAAATGTAGGAAAGTGGAGCCAGAATTGCACCAGGAATTTCTGCCCTCTTCCAAGGGCCCTCCTCACTGCAGAAGGTAAATTTACTAGGAGCCCCTCCCAGGGGGCTCACCTGGGACCCATCCCAGGAACACCTTCACATCTCCTAGCCACCTTAAAAGCCTGGATAGGGACCTCTTTGGGCTTTGTGGCAATAATTTTTTTTTTTTTTTTTTCTTTTTTCCCCACTGTGAACAAGGAAGAAACAACCCCAGTCAGGCAGGATAAAAGTAGTCTCTTAACTTACCACCCCCAATAGGAACATTTTTGCAGGAAGAAAAGACATTTCTTCCCCACTTCTGCCACTCTTCATGCTTCCCATCTCAATTGTGAATATTGAGAAACGAATCCTTTCCAGTCCATCCCCAGATGCCTGGAGCATCATGAAATTCCCACTCCTACAGCCCCATGGCCTGGAAAGGCAGACCATTGTCCTGTCATTCCTCATGTCCCCAACTTGCAGGAGGGAAAGGGGAAATAGAGAAGAGCAAGGGGCCTGGGGACATGTCCTCCCCTGCCACAGCAGGAGTCATTTTCCTATCTGAAGCTGATTAGATTTGGCAGACCGAGTCTTTTCAGAACTCTTTCAGACACAGCAGGGAAGGGGCTGCTGGATACATGAGTGATACCTGATGCTGTAACAAGGGAGAAGTGGCCACAGTGACAAAAAGAGGCTGTGGGATGTAGGGTCACACTCAGTCCCCGGCTGCTGCAATGGACAGATGGCTCCTTTCCATCATCTGACCTCATTGTTTAATCTGACCTGATCCTGTGCTCTAATCTAATGGCCATTTTAATCATCACTATGAAGCCTGGATTGTTTCCCCAGGCTCCACCCTGAATTCCTTCCCAGGGAGGGCACACGCACAGTCCAGACACCGTCCATCCGATGGGATGTCCTCAGCTAACTCCTACGCGGAACATGTGCAAGAGGTGTTCCCAGCTCATGGAGGGAAGGCATTGCTGCTCACAGCCAACACTGCTGCCTGAAAAAATAAAAAAAGGCAATTTCACTTCCATGAAATTACCATATTTCCCCTTTTGTTCCTACAGGTGCTTCTGCAGACTTAACACACATCAGCCACCACTCATTCCAAAGGTTTCTAAGACCCTTGACAATTTTGCAATGCTCCAGTAACTTTTGGGGGCATTTTGGAAAATTCTGGTGGTTAAGAAAATACTCTTGGACTCAAGACACTTAGTTTGTCTCTTAACTCTTCTGGAAAGATGTTGGGATACATCACCTTAGCCAAGACATTTGGTCTTGGTAGCAGTACCTAAACCATCAGACTTTTACTCGGGTCCTTCTCTGACTCTTTCAGACAAATACAGACACAAGTGACTCAGCCCATCCTGGGAAGGCAGCAGGTTGCACAGTCCTCCAAGGAAGCTCTAGTGGTCCCCAGTTCCCATTTTGCTAATTAGGATCTCCATGCAACATTCCTCCCTCCATGAGAGGCCCAGCCCAGCCCCTCAAGGGTTATATCCGTGGTTAATGCAGTAAAGAAAAGATGAGCAGGCACACAAGGTAGCCTAACACAGGACTGCAAGCACAAGTTCTGCAGAAGAACTGCATACCATTCAGGTCTCAGCACAAGCAAGAGCATCCGTTCTGGTGAGGTCGGTACTCAGGCAAATACAGCCACATGAACACACACATACATCCCTCCATATAGCTATAGGTCAGAGGAGTGCAGAGAAAGGATTTAGGCCCACCCTTTTTCTCCGCTCTGCTTCAGAGGGTGGGAAGGGACCTGAAAAGGTCATGTAGTCCATTACGTCCCCCCAAGGCAGGATCAAGTCTCCTATGACAAGTCTCCACTGCTGACAAATATTTGCCTAACCTGCCCTTAAAGACCTCCAGCAAAGGAAAGCTCAAATCCTCCCTTCAACAATCTTATTCTCGTATCTCTGGGGTAACTCAGAGGATTTTCCCACGCTGTCCAAATCACACTGCCTTATGCCTAACTTCGGAGAACTGCTCTGCTCTCAGGGACAGCAGTTCCTGCAGCTCTTCTCCCACACTGAACAAGTAGAAACATTTTGCTAATACTTTTGCAATGAGGGAAAAATCTATTCTGGGCTGCATTTGACTCTGGAAGCAAGAGCTTCACATCCACATATAGTCTCTAATTCACCATCCTGACAGCATTTCGGGAGGACATAGATCTGTCAGGATTTCTCTGGCAGGTGAAGCCACGCGGTGGCCCCACTTCTTGCTCTCCCCAGGCATAGAGCCCTGTTCCCTGTGATCCTATAGCAAGAAGGCAGGGTAAAATGGTCCCCTAATCTGGTTTGTCACTAGACCAGGCCCCTTATTCAGCTGCTTTGTTTAACACATTTTTCTATACTACCATTTACCCAATCCAGAGCTTAAAAAAACTTCTTATTCATCTCAGTATGCTTTGCTGGAAGGATACAAATAGGTCCCCTTAAGGCTACCAAAGCATTACCACCCCTTGAATGAGGGTGGACATTTCACAGAGGATGACAGACAGTGGTCATCCAGCCTCTTAAACACCTTCAAGTTTTCCATCCCTTCTTTTCTGGCTCTCCTTTGGGATTAAGGAAGTTTGCAACTGGCAAGCAAATTTTCATGCTCAGATTGATGACTGGTGGAAAATCCTTTGGCTGGGCCTGCGATGCTGCTTCATTATCTTGGTGTTAGAAGGTGCCACAGCTGCAGTGTTCCACAGACTCAGTTCTAGCTCTGGTCTAAGCTTTACCACTGCCTGTTTTAAGGCAAGTGCTGAGACCAGCACAGAGATGCTTATTTACCTTCTGACTGTGAAGCAATACCATTTTGCTTCTTTTTTCCTCAACCCTGCGTGGTACAACTGTAATGTAATTTTGGGAATCCCATTCTACACTATTATTGGAGCAGCTGAGTCTTCACCATAAAAAGCACATACTTGTGATCAAACTGGAAGATTTAGCAATACCAATTCTTCTATTTCCTACAATATAACATTGACTTCCTAGCTGAAACAAATTTCTTTACACTGTTCTCCCCATGAAACTGCTCCCAGATACCTGAACTTAGACTACAGATTTGACTATGAAGTTGGGTTTCACAGACTGTCCCAGGTGACCTTATTTAAAGATTGGAAATATTTTTTTCCTTTTTATTTTGTTATCTGTCAAATTAATTTCATTTGATTTGGTAGGGCTGAAAAGCAAAGACTAGATTTCTCTGTGGCTGTATTTTAAACATGATATTTAAATGTGCTGTGCTGTTGGCCGCAGTATTCCTCGAGAAAAATAGATCTGCCCCTTCAGAAAGAGCTGAGTTCTAAAGACTGCAAATGGGAGGGCTATTTCTTGGTGCAATGCACCAAAGGATTTAAATGCAATGTGTTCCTTTGGTTCTGAGGCACAGCAACTTTTAATTAGGTGGAGTTTGGTTTTCCTTAGTTTGTTTTTTGTTTCATTTTTTTGTTTGTTTGTTTAAGTAACCACCATTTTGCTGTGCCTGGTCCTCTGCCAGGAGGTGTCTGTGCAGATTTCACCTTCAGCATTTATAGACCTCATCCACCTGAGACAAGGTTCTTTTTAACGTGGATGCATGTCATTTGGAGAAGTGGTTTGGTACCACCTCATTACCTCTTGGCCGTGTAACATAGCTTGGGTTACCAGATGTGCTCTGTAGGCTCCAAGTCATGTCTACAATAGGGTTAAATATCTCTGGCAAGTGCCTGAACTGGACTTAGTCCCCTTTTCATATTTAAGGCCTTTTGAAACTGATATTCTCTTTTACTTTGGTTTGCATACAGCTCTTTTCTTTCTTCAATCTGTGCAAAAAGTGTAGACTAGCCCAGTGACCTCAGAGTCATGTTCCTGCCAGGTTTCAGGTATATGTTATGGGCTTAGCCAGTCTCCACTTTACGCTCCCTGCAATTCAGCTGCTGGTTGAGCTGCAATGAGAAGCCCTGTGCTGTTCAGGACAAGCAAGCACAGGAGTTTCTTGCAAGGCATGCAAATGGGGAGAAAACACCCAAGGCCCCTGCTCGTCCACCTAATTAGAGCTTGCTTTCATCCCATGAATAAAAATGTTGCTAAGCTATTTCTTTGCAAATGAAGAAAATGAGTTTCCAGAGTTCCAGGAGGTTCAGTGATGTTTTCCCAGGTTTGTGAGAGGGATCGAGCTGGCATTTCTGTGGCAACTTTCTTAATCCTGACTCCGGACCTTGCTGCTGCCAATGCAGTCCAAGCAGAAGGATAACATGGACACAGCCAATGTGCGCTTGATGCCCTGCTTTCGCAGCCAGGGTCTCTGACCACTAATAATTTGCATGGAAAATGAAAAGGATAGGTCTGACTGGCACAGTGCCTCTGGGATTCCTCCTCTCATCACTGTGCTGATGCCTCATAAAAACAGGAGTAGGCAAAGGGGAAGAAAGCAGGGTGTAGAGCAGGCTTTAATCCATTCAGTGTGCCCCTTCATCCTCCAGGAGCTGGAGGATGTTCCAGGGCACATATCACAGGGTGCTTTCCTGTGACTTGAGCTGCTCTGACCACAGGGAGATCTAGGTTTCCTCTGCATTGAGCATCCTTCCCATCCCCTCCTCTTGACTACCTCGGTTATTGGACATTGCACCATAGGAGAAAGAAGAAAGTCCCCCCACCATAGGGGACGAGAGATGATATGAAGGTGACTGTTTGATTGTCTCAGCACCAATTAGCAACTGATTCCTCTGAAGCACCGGAGAACATGATTGTCTTGGGACAGAGGTACCCAGTGCCTATAGAGGTGATGATCAGAGTAGGGGCAAACAAGGATGAACTTGTTTCTACAAACAGGCAGAATATGCAATGAACTTTGGAAAACATTAGAGGACAAAGAACCTCCTGGGTTGGTTCATCAGAAATATTGAGAACCTAAATCACTTGGAAAGCAAGATTTGCACACACCCCTGGTGCCCCAGAAACCTGGACCCATGGCTGTAACATACTGCTGTCCTTTATAAAGAAGCGTGTTCATTTTAAGTAGATGTCAGTGGCAGGTCTTTGCACCTCTCTAAATAATTCACAACCTCCTCAGTGGCCCCAAATCATCTCCTCACTCACAGCAAATATTTTTCTCTGCTCAGCCCCATCCACCTCAATGAGCTGTATCTGCTCTCACACTTTGTTTTTTACGCTCTTCAAAGAACCGAAAGCTGTTATCATATCTTTGCCTTAGTCATTGTTTGGCCAGAATTTATATATCTCTCTTTTTTTTTTTTTTTTTTTTTTTATTCATTTCTCTCTCTAATCTATGCTCTCAAGTTTCTGCCTTCAGGAGAGATTGGTCTTAGAGGCTGCTTTGGTTTCTCTGTTTGTCTTGGCCTGGGAGTAACTTTTTGAAATCCTAATAATGTAGATTTTGCAAAGCTAGCTGTGAAGCAAGAGACTTTTGCTCTCAACAAGCTCATGGGTGGCAACATGCCATGGGACAGCTGTTGAACTAAAAAGGGATTATCAGGTCTAAGTGGATGCTCTTGAGTTGTAAAGTGCTGGTCCCTTGGGTATGTCTTCTCCAGAGGAGAAAATGATGTGATCTAGGTTGCCCCTCCTTGATGAAAATTAGCTGTCAGGGTCATAGCACGCTGCTCAGCAAGAAACTCCTTTGAAAGATGCTTTGAGAGCACGTCATGGCTCTGAGTGACATGGGAAGGCTGTGTCTGGTCTCTTGACACCCAGCTGCAGGAGCAGCAGCTCCCTGAGAAATGTGTCCTTTGGTGGGGCTGCATAAGGATGGAATTTAGACAGAAGGCAAACCAGTTGATGGCACACTGCTGTCCTCCTCTTCTCTCATCGCCACGTGCAAACAGGGTGGAGATGACAGCTCAGCGCAACCTGCTGCATCTGGCTGGCTGGGGATCAGAGGGAAATGTGCATGGTGACAGCAGGAGAGAAGGAGGAGGGAACCAACTCTGCAAGTCCTCACTCTGCATGTGAGATGTGGCAGGTCTAACGGGAGCATAATGATGAAAAGGCTCTTCTTCTTACACTGAAGTAAGGTTGGATCAGATCCCAGGGGTTTAATGGAGTTAGACTGCTGCAAGAAAGCACTGAGCCACTACAGTCCTGGGGGTTTGACTGCAATAGTACTTTCTGTCCATGCAGATCAAACCTGCTTGGTATTCACTGTATGTCTGCAATATCTCTGGCCTTTGCAGACTATTCAACCTCTATCAAGTCTCTAATGGATAAGAAGTTGAATGAGAGTGAATGGTACCCAAAGGTCACCCTTCTCACTGCTCTGCTACTGTAAAACAAGGTTTCTGGTGACATCAGAACAGGGAAGGGGTTGTGCAACCTCTGCATGGTTTTGTAATTTGGGAATAGTGATGGCCAGGTCTTCTGGAGAAAGTATAGGCTTTCTGAGTATGCCTAATCCTACAGAAGAAAAAAAAAAGAAAAAACTGGCATTCCTGCAGAGTCTGTTTTTCTCCTAACCTGTGGGAAAAGAGGCAGGAAGGAGAGGAATGTGATCCCAAAAAACATAGTCTTAGGACATCAGAAATCCTGGTTTTGGCTCATTGCAGACTTGGTTTGAGGTATTGACCAACTCCACCTCTCTGTCCTTCCCATTTTTGCCTGCTGCCTGTTGGGTCGTTAGATGAGACGTTCACAGGATGGCTGCTCTGCTTGTGTGCGTGGGTGCCCGCGTTTGTGTGCAGCATTCTGTGGCCTCCCAGTACAATGGCTATATAAAAGGTATTGTGTCAGATTCTTGCAGTGGTAGAATTGGAGGAATATCCTCCCTTAGCAGCTTTGAAAAATATCTGTCTGTGAAATTAAATTAAACTTTGCTTCTCTTGGGGTTTAAATAATATACTCCCTCAGCTTGGACTAAAGGTTCCTTTCCACTATATTACTTTCATAGATTAATATTGTGCAGGAAATTAATTCCCTTTTTTTTTATTTTTCAGTAAGACTCTGCTTTTCTTGCAGATTCTAGATTTCCAATTTACAAGTAAAACTTAATGGGGACCTCAGGGAATTTCACACATGTAAGGAATGTAACCTTAAGATCTGGTTCCTGGTACCTGGTCTGTTCTGCTCCTCAGATCTGCTCTGCCTCCCCCAGCTGATAAGAGTGTTGCTGGCTCTGCCTGCCACGTTTGTTCAATTATTCTTGACGCTGTCTTTTGTCTCCAATGAGTCCAACACATACACAAATCAAAGCTGTCAAGCACCATCGAGCCCTGGTTTTGCCTGGAGTGCAGAGATCTCTGAACTCTGCCTTGTCATGACCATTTGTTACTGACCTGAGAGTAAAAATTCAGATGTTTCTCTTGCCTTGTCACCCAAAACAGACCACAAATCTTGAAGGAAGATGTTTTGCAGCACTGCGTTGGCTGGAGCTCATTCGGTGGTCCTGGAAGTGCATCTGGGAGGGGAAAACTGAAGTATGATGAGCATCTGATCACAGGAGCAATCTGAGGTACAGAAAAGTCTTTATGAATACGCTTTTGGCCTTATAGATCAGCAAATCTCATACAGAGACCCTTGTCTTGAGTAGTTACCTTCTAATTTAGCCATGTCACACATATATATTTAAACCTGTGCATGTATATTTGAAGTTATGGGTGGGTGTTTTGGGGGGGAGGGTGTTGTTTGCTTGGTTTGGTTTTAATGTTCAGTCCTTATAAAAAAACTTGCAAATGGTTCAGGCTTCATACCTTGTGACCAGGTGCTCCAAAAGAGTACATGAGTACATATGATACTCAAATGTGAGGTTTCATAAAGAAGTGATGTTAAATACTAGGAGACTGAAAGCAGATCTTTTTCAGAGTTTTAAATAAATCCAGGATAAAATAAATTAAATTTAAAAAATAAATTAAATAAATAAATGTCAGGAGTGTTTTAACAGAGGCTGGAGACAGGACCATGGGGATGCAAGTCCTGCCCCACTTCCCAACCCCCTTCTCATATATATCATAGCTTCTACTATGACCCTTTGCAGTCTTTTGATGCCATTAAAACAAAAGCACTAAATCCTTTTGAGGAAAATCCTTCCCTGATCTTCTATCTCAGTTTGCCCACACCTTTTCCTTTTTTTCCTCCCCCTGTTTTCTGCCAACGCTCCAAATGCTTTGGGATCTGCTTGCTCCAAGCTCCATGCCTGACTCCAGCATCTCATGACAGCTCTCCCTGTGGGCACACTGACCAGGACCTTTCGGAGGGAAAAGCAAGCACTGGCAGAAGGCAGCTCTGCTGGAAATTTGGCCAGGGATGGATTTGGCCGGTGAAGGGCAAGCAGGTACCACCACGTCCCAGAGGTCAGTAAAGCACTGCCAATATTTCCTGTGCAGATCTGGCTTGGGGAGGATCTTTCTGAAATGCAGAGGGCAGCAGTTTTATCTGTTGCAGCTGGCTATCTTTTAGACGATTTTAATAAATCAGTGTGGATTAAAAACATTCCTCCCTTCGGCCTCCTCAATGGTGTTTAACCCCATCAGGCCATGTGAGGAGGAGGAGGGATTCTGAAAACCAATTAGATTAAAATAATGATCTGGTAGAGTTAGCAGCCAAATTATTTCTTGAACAAGTTCTGTGCTAAAGGGATGGTCTCAGCTTCAAAAGCATCCGTTGGAGTGATACTTAGCCTTAGGGCAAATAAAGGTGGCAGAAACACTGTGCAAAAGGAAAGGAGTGTATCTGTCCTGCCCTATCTCCAACATATGTTATTCCCATTGCATCATATTAGAGAGATTCCTATCATTTAGTACATGTCACGCTCCTCCGAGGGAGTCCCTTGTGGATGGACACCCAACTTCTAACCTTCCAGGGACAGTAGGTCTCGTTCCTGCAAAATGTCCTGCAAAGAAAAAAAAAATCCCCATTAATCACTGCTTCAGGGACAGCTTGTAGGCATCACAAACACAGGCCTTTGAGCACCTAGCAGAGCATGGTGGAGGCCTTGAGCTTACCACAACACACTGCAGTTCAAGTGACTTTCTATCGTCGGGGTATTTGCAACTCTGATCAACCCCACATCCCTCCACAAACCATGACCCTGAACCTTGACCACCCGCGGGCATTATCTAATCATCCTTTGATACTGTTCCCTAAGGAAATGCGCTTCCTTTCCCAGGAAAGCACTTCCACTGACAGAGATGGAACACAGCTTTTGCTGAGAACTGGGAGGTGAGGAGAGCTCTCACCTTCCTGATGAGGTCTATATGGAGAAAAGCCATTTGACACAGCACTTTATTTGCTCACACTGAAATTCATTCCTGCCTCTAAAATATCTGGCCTACAATTACCTACCTAAATGGAATATATTCTGCTTCCACTTGTCTCGGTGAAGCAACAGAAGGTGAGTTTGATCTTGAGCTGAGGGTTAGGTTTGTGTTAAGATGAAGGATTTCCATCATTTGAAAATGGAGAAAAAGTCAGTCTTTTACCTTTAATTGATTGTTTTCACTGTCCATTGCTCCAGGTTCATGCCCACATAGTGACCACATGTCTTTAGCAATGGTTAGACCCAGTTCTGGTTTGGAGTTCTTACCTCCGAGGCTGGCAATTCTCTGAACCAATGTCACAACCACCTCTGTGAATGCCAATAAACTGTGGCAAATTGGCAAATGACACATCCCTCCATGTGTGATCAACGGGCTTGAGATCTGTCAAACTCTTGCAAATCCTCATCTTTGCTGTTGCTCAGGATCTGAATATCATTTATTTTTTCCTGGAGACAAGTACTTCAGATGACTCCTCAATGTGGAGCCCAGTGTGACTTTTGTAGATGAAGCTAACATCCTAATTAAGTGAAGGAATGAGGAAAAACAGCTGCCTTCGTGAAAAGTGACCCTCCTTACAAATCTTGTGTTAACAGGAGGAGCAGGAAGATGCCAACAGCTGCATGGAATCACTATAATTAAAAAAAAAAAAAAAAAATCCCAGTAAGCAGATAGCTGTAGGCATCCTGCAGCGGGGAAAGGTTAATTCCAGCCTCAGCTCCCAGCTGGATTCATGAGAACAGAGGTTAAAGATGAAGCTGTAACATACACATGTCAACACAGCTCAGATCTCTGGGCACCCAGGCAGCACTCAAGCCTATCCCAATTAAATGTCTCCTTCTGTTTCTTCTTCTGTTTTGCGTTTCTTTCTTTTTTATTTTTTTAAAAGATAATCCACTTTCCGGAAGGCTACAGTAGGAGTTAAAAAATAGATGTTTTTAAATACGAATGCTTAAAAGGTTTTGTCTACACTTCAGACAGCTGGTGTCATACTCTAGGAGATTAACACCCAAAAGGCAGATCCATTGACATAACGGCCAGAAAAAAAAAAACACTGAAAATAACTAGAAGCTGAGGGAATATCTGAAAGAGATATTGCACATGCTTGCTCTATTCGTTCTCCTGTGGGCGTCTGCTTGCGGCTACTCTGTCCCTATGTGGGCGTTTGCTTGCAGCCACTCTTCTGTTGGCTGTCCTTGTAGAGATGGAGTTTACCAAATGAAGTAGCCCTCCTCAAGAATAGAAGAAGTTAGAGGGAGAGGAAGAAAAAATGGAAGAGAAGAAGTCCAAAGACTGAAAAATGGAAAAGAAAAAGGCAACACTTCTGAAGATGTCCAAGCCGGTAGCCTCCCTCCATCTCTACCAGGCTCGTTCCTTGCCACCACAAGAAAGTCTTGCCTTGGAGCAAAAAGGTGCAAATTAAAGATGAGCGAGGAGAGCAGCCAGAACCTCCACAAGAAGGGCTGGAGGAGCCGCTGATGTCAGGTGCATTTGTTGCTCTGCAGAAAGGACATAGGTCAGAAGATGTGGTGAGCTGTGCTGTGAACATCCTCAAATCCCCTACATGTCAGAGCCTTTCTCCAAATTAAGCACCACCTAGGGTTTTTTCTGGCTGGCTGTGGGCTGACATGGCCCAGGCAGTTAAATACAACACCAAGTCCACTCACACAGCTCAGTGATAGCTAAAATATCCTCGACTGTGACTGCCCCTCCTGTCCCTGAGTGTGGGCCATGTGCTCGCTGAAGTGTTTTTTCAAGGTGCAGCACTCTCCCCTATTTCCCCTTGCAATTTCTTTTTCTCCAGTTTCAAATTGCTTTATTCCCCACAAAATGTGTGCCTCTTTGGGGCCCCAGGATGCAACCCTTACACACTCTTTACCCCATACAACCCTCATGCAACCTGCCCTTCTCTCCTGCTTCCCCACACCAGAAGGCTGTTGTTAGAGCAGTGATATATCAAAGCAGTATTGCTCGGCCCAAGAAACCAGAAGGACACATCTGCTCTGTTAGAGATCAGAAATCAAAACCGACTGCAAAGAAAGCAAACAAAACACTCCTTAGACAGGCATTTTTTCAAGGCTGGCAGGTAGAAGTCAGTGCTGGTTCACAGCCATAGGTCTGACCACAAGCGGATCATCTGCTCACACTCTGTGGGCTTTTTCCCAACAAAGTGAGATGGCACCTTCTTTGCAAAAGCTCAAGAAATACAATTAAAGTGTGGAGTTTGGAAACTGCTTGTTATAAAAACCTCATCAGACTGCAAAGAATAGTGTCTTCCACAGAACGGACAGGGAGAGGCATTCACTAAATCCTTGCAACTGTGCAGGGCACCATTAATCTTACACCCACTTGAAATGCGATTCCCTTCATGGGGGGTCTGGGCGCTATTATCTCTGAAGTTTTCCTGAGGACTTTTAACCCCTCGCATTTTAAGCTTTGGATAGCATTAACAGAGGAGTAGATTTTATCTTATTCCTGGAACTTTGTCAAAGATAAACCAATATTTTTTAAGTGAATTTTCTTTTAAAAAAATGTATAGTTTTTTTTTGTTTGTTTATTTGTTTTTTTACAAATGATCAAAATTCTTTCTTTGGTTCTATTGGGAAAACATTTTGTTATGGTGGTTTCAGCAGATTATTTTTCTATATTTACTTATTTTATAAGGCTTCAGAAGTTTCTGATCTGATTCTGTAAATCAGAAAATTTCTGATTTAAAAACAAATCTGAAAAGCTCTGATCGTGGTGGAGTGCACGTGTGCGGATATTTGTACACATGCAAGTGCTTGCACATGCATGTATAAGCAATCACCAATCTTCCCTAGCCACAGCTAAGCTAGTGAACTACACAGTGACAAAGCTGTTTGGTGGCCAGCAGATAGCATTCGACATCATCCCACATTTCAAGTCTGCAAAACAAAGTAGTCACACTGGAATGGTCCTCAGCTGGTACTAGCTCACAACACAGGCCTTGAAATAGCTCAGCAATAGCTGGTCCAGGCCAAGACCATTTGTATACTTTATTTAAAATCTCAGTCATCACGTTCCAATGCTGACCCTTCAGGATCAGATGTCACTGATGATGTCTCCATACCTAGCAACCCATATTAGAATAAATGGTAATAAACAAAATTGTTACTATTTGGGGGTCTAACAATATGGGTTGATGAGAGGAGAGAGAAACCTCTGAGAGAGAAAGCTACCTATTAAGGTGTATACCTTAAGAAAGGGAGTGAGGAAGATGGTGCTGGCCTCGTTTCAGTGGTGGCCAGCGATAGGACTAGAGGAAACGGCCACAAACTGAAGCACCAAAAGTCCCACAGGAACTTAAGGAAAAGTTTCTTGACAATGACGGTGATAGAGCACCGGAATAGGTTGTCAAGAGACATTGTGGAGCCTCCTTCTCTGGAGATCTTCCAAACCCACTTGGACGCAGTCCTGTGCCACTTGCTCTAGGTGGCCCTGCATGTGCAGGCGGGTTGGACTAGATGATCGCTAGAGGTCCCTTCCAACCTTAAGGATTCTATGATTCTACAAAACCATCTACTTCCGAATCACAGAGAGGAAGACCTTGACCATTCATATACTCTTTAGGACAGAATTTTTATATTTTTTTTCCAGAAGGATTCCTAGGGTCTCTCTGTCCTTTCTCTCTGCTCCTACACCACCCCTCCAGAACCCGCTTTTGCCTGGTCTGTTGTCTCATGTATTGTTTTTCTATTTTTTCCAATATTTTTCTATTTTTCTATTATTTTTCTCAATATATTTCAATATTTTTCTATTTCAGTACCTCAACAGCCTGATCTGGGCTACAGGTTTTGCTAGGCAGAGACCCACACTGAAATCTTGATGTCTCAACAGTATCTCCTGAAGGCAAGCCCTGCCTCAATCCTGGTTACTTGTACAACTCCGGATACGGAGAAGATACAGTTTTCAGGTCTCACTTCTCTAATACAAGGAGAGGAAGTGGGATAGTACCCACTGCTCCAGGTTGCATTTAGCTTTTCCTATATAACTCCCATTTACATTGTACAGCAAGAAGATCTGGCCTTCCACCCCTCAGCCCTTTGGTCACAGGGCTATGGCAGCGACACAACCTCTTCCCCAAGACTTGATAGTTGTATGTGTTGCTATCAGAGGACAAGAGGATTGTGGCTACCGTCTCCTTCCTTCTCTTCCCCAGGAAATCTGCTCCTGACCATCCTTGGGCCACTTTGGGTGGCTTCCTCCATTAAAAAAAAAAAAAAAAAAAAAAGATATAGCATGAAGCCAGGGATTACAGCCACTCTGCTAGACATACCTCCAATGTCACACTGAGGTTCAGGAGCAGTGGGCAAGGACATGCACCCTCTTCTCCCCTGTAAGACTCATCTTCATGTGTCTGCAAGGTGCAATGAGCCACGCTATTTGAACTGAAGTCTGCCATAGTATTACCAGGAGAGAGGGCAATATACCTGCAGTCCTTCCCTTGCAACTCAACAAAGGGATGGTTCAAGACACTCTGGACTCAAGACAATCCATCATTCCTATAGATAACTCTAACCTTGTTATACCAAAGCCAATTTCAGGTTTCTCTTCAACTCTGGGACAATGCTGTTGTCTTTAATTAATATAAGAAATATAAGAGATTGTTTTGGTTTTGTTTTTTTTTCTTTTTAATTGAGCCCGCATTTGAAGTAAAGCAAGAAATGAGACCTCACATCAGACGAGCACACTAATGCAGAACAATAACAAAGATCAATAAACAATTCAATCCTTTCTGAGAAAACAAGTCTGAGGTAACCTCCGGGAATCAAATAAAGCACACATACACAAAACCAGCAAAAGCTAACCACACTGCATATTAATTCAAGCCAACTGCTTTTCCAGGGTAGAATTCAAAAACATAAACAAGTTACTACAAAAACAGAGGAAATTGGCTGGCATTTCCCAGTCTTCCTTTCACAGCTTTTGAAGATATTTGATAAGAGATCCTCTCCGCCTTTTGAAGTCAAAGATGGTCCATTTCCAATGCCAATTGAAAGGCAGAGTCATCATTTTCAAAGGAAATAATGGATTCCATTCCTGCTACATAAAGACCAAATTCCATTTTAGGGATCACAGATCCTCCTCTGATGGGACAATGCAAATCAGAAAATGTCTGAAAGCTCCCAGGAAGAGTGTTTTCGATCGAGGGGACCGGCTAAAGAACAAACATCCAGAGGAGATGGAGTCAGGCTCTGAGAAAGTGGCCTCTTCTGAAGAAAGCCTTTTTATCATGGACATGATATATTCAGTACTTAAAGCCTTTTTCAGCCTTAAGTCCTGGTGGCAAAAACCCATTTCAAGAAGAAGTCTGACTCCACTATTTGTATTGATTTTCCTTTGCAGCTGCATGGATATTCCAGTGAAAAGGCTTAGCTCAGCAGTTCCCAAGTTGTAGGAAAACCTTAAGGTCATTTAGAGTAGTCTACATACACACTCATACGCATGCTGAACCCATACATGCATACAGCTACTAAACTGTCTTGGCACCCTTTCCCGGGAGAATCAGACAGCTCTCTGGGCAGCAAAGAACCTGAATGTCTCAACTTCTGCCTCTGCTCACAACTCAGTGCTGATGCGGTTGTCATTTTCAGGATGCTACATCTTTTTCCTTTTGTAGAATGGTACCCTTGCTAAATAGTTTGACTGGTAGAGAGAATGAGATCTTAGTTGGATATATACCCTCCTAAATATCTCTCTGTGGCTCATAGACATATAAAAGAGCTCAGCAGAGATATTACTGCTCTCCATAACAACTACTTCATTCTGCTCAGAGCGTGTATGCTTTTGCTAGGCCAGACCTGAACAGAGCTGAGTGACCTCCATACCTCCACTCCATCTTTTGGATGCTCTACATCCCAAGAGGATGTTCAGATCAAAACTATCACCAGGCCAAGAATAGCTAGTGTGGATGGAAAGCAGAGAAACCATAGGGATACACAGGTTTAAGTCTGTTTCCATGGATGTCCCCCAACTCCCTGTGCAGGCGAAGATGCCAGCATCTGTACTTGTCCTCCTTGAAAAGCAGCTCAGCTAGGCTAGACAGTAGGCAATTTCTCTAGAAACTGAGTGAGAAAGCTCTTGAACATTTCCCAAACTCTTTCCAGGGATAACATCAAGCTCTTAGTCATCTCCCGTTGGCTCTAGTAAGAATGTGCCTGAGAAGGAGGTGGACAAAACTGTCTGTGAACTTCCACTTCATATTTTCTGTAGATCCCATTGTGCTGCTCTTTCTTCTGAACTCATGAACTCCTGATGTTGTGAATCTTGCTTCTGCTGGCCATTGTTAAGTATCAAGGGGTGAATATCCAAAAAAGTGGTAGCCTTGTCTTTGCTGTTTGTGCTTGCACAGTAAGTCAAAAAGTTCCTTTGTCAGCTCATAGACAGTATCTCCATTTCCCAAGGAGTCTCTGGAGTTAATCGTGACACAAGTAGGTTAGGTTTGGAGACTCCATGACGTCCTACCAAAATCAAAAGAAAAATGTCTCACAGAGCTGCTTTTCCCTGTGGCTTCCCCTAAAATTAATGATAGTGGGGGGATCATATCAACCTCCTGCACAGGACAAAACAGTTAACTGAAAAGCAAAATTCATCTCATACTACAATATGCAACCAGACTTGAGTGGGTGAACTTCTTCCTGAAAATGTCTATTTCTACCCATTAATCATTACAGGAGCAAAGATGATTAGATCAGATGTTAGTGTCTGAAGCTAATCAAAATAAATCCATCCTTATTGTCTTGCCGAGAATAAAAGCTCATTCACTTCCTAAGAATAACTTGCAAGACTCTTGTAACAGCACCCATTGGAAATGTCTATCAGGGGAGAATCAGACAGGAGATTTCTTCAGTGTAAAATATTTTCCATTTTAAAAAGGTGTTTATCCCAGTTGCTTTTATAAGGGTGAAATTGCTTGTTCAGCAGATTGGACAGGGAGGTAAAACCACAAGAGAAATGATCAGTGACAACAAAACTGCTCATGCATAGTCACAAATGCTTATCTTGATCCACCTTGATCAATGCTAATCTTGATCTCACCACTGTGATTATGTGAGTGTATAAAAAATTGAGACAATGAAGAAAACAAGGCTTGCATCCCTTCTGCAATTTGTACACTGCTGAAAGACTGCTGAGATCTGACTTAAAGAAGCTGATATCCTTCATGTGACTGAGAGACATGGGAGGTAAGAGAGACAATTTGGGAAAATAAAATGTAGACCAAGGCCTGAGTAACTTTATTTAGGAAGGAAGCTTTAGGAGCTTTTTGAACTGTTTTTTTGATACTTTGTTGTGAATTTCTTGTCTAAGTCTAGTTGTGAATTTCTTGTCTAGTAAGACATTTCTTGTCTTACTAATCATATTGCTGTAGTGTGTAGATGCTCAAAAGAGAACATGTTTTCATTTCATATGAATGTATAATAAAACCAAAGGTTATTCCCAGAAAGATTCACGTAATTAGATAAGACATTTAAAAAGGAGAATTATAAAGAAAGTCAAGACATATCCAGGTGAAAGCAGAAGAAAATTGGCAGAGGTAGAAGATGAATCCAGATGTTGTCCAGATAGTCTATTGCTTCATTCACCAGCTTTCATTTTCTGACAGAATTAAAAGCATCGAAACCTGGAGAAAAAGACGGACTGGAACATTAGAAAAATAGAAAGGTTTAATTTTTAGAGCCAGTTTGGAAGGACATGTTTTTGCCCATAAGTACCAGATTTCCTTATCTCTTTGAAGCCTGAAAACATATTTTTCAGCTTTCCTTTTACTACTAGTATCAGGAGCAACATGAAACCATTGATCCTCTTTTTCTGTATTTCCCATCTCCATGCATTTTGTCCTGACATTGGCCTTGAGTACTTGAGTGAGCAATCCCATCAGAAAGGCAATGGCCTGCTGTGATGCACAGCATTTTACTCTGTTACAAGTAATATATACGAGTGTGAGCATGTGTTTGTTCTGCCAGAGATACAGCCCTGAATTGGGCAGGTAGCAACAAAAAGCCATAAAGAAGATAATTTATCCTTTTCCCAGGCACATTCATGAAAGCAACTTATCTTTCCCTTCATCCACCCAGAGTCAGGATATGGCTCTTATCTGCCTGTAAACCAGACAAAGTGGTGCATATTGCCCTTTAAGGTCACCCTGCTGAAAAAAAAATAAAAGAGACAGAAGGAGAACCAGTTTCATCTTCAGTTTTGTGCTAGCAGCCTGGACTGCTGCGTGTGCCTGTCACCAGGGCAATGGCTAGGGAATGGGGCTTCTGCATGCCTTTCTTCCTCCTCTTTAAGAGACTATGCCAAGTATCTGAGCTCCGTTTGCAGGCAAATCCACGTAACAGCAGCACAACACCTGGTGGGATTCAGCTGTCTGAAGGTTGATGTCCACAGTGAGTTTACAAACAAATGAGCCACACTTATGGAGCTGGTCTGCACAGTCAGTGCACAATGAAGCATGAGGCACCATGATACACAAATATTTGTATTGGGAGAGAAGTATGACATGCTAAGTGCTTCATATTATCTTTCCATTGACTCCAACTTTGGCACCCAGCTGAGGAGTGGCTCCCAGCATGAAAGATGACCATTTCAAGTAAGATGAATTAACTCTTAAAATTGCATGAGACAAATCCCACCCTAGTGATTCAGAGAGCAGGAACTTCATAAATATTATCATGTATGAGGAAGTATGTCCTGCTGTTTATATTTCAGTTTGACCCCTGGTTGGTTATTGTACTCAGTGGTTCCTAGTTCCTACGTTACGAGTAATAGTGAGCAACCATTTCCTACTCACCTTCATTCCTCATCTACAGTTCATAATTCTCACACTTTTTTTTTTGTTTGTTTGGTTGGTTTATTTTTTTTTATTTTTTTTAAGAAGCTATAATGACACAATGCAGAAAGTAGGGACTCACTACTGATTTAGGCAGTCCCAAGCCGTTATTTTCTGTTTTGTTCATTATTCGTTTCCAGTAATACCTCACATTCAACTCTCCTGAGGCTGCAGCTGACCTTATCCTCTCTGAAGTTCAGATCTCTTTTCTGAGTAGAAATAGCTACCCTGGAGACCATCTCTGTGTATAAATGGTTTAATGACACATTTCCCACTTGTGTATTACTTCACATTTACTAACACTCAGTTTTATCAGCCACTTTTTTGCTGGGTCTTTCAAGAGTTTGAGATGCTCCTGCATCTCCAGAAGGGGGTATTAGTTTCAATTATCATGAATAATTCTGTGTTATCAGCAAACCTGATCACCCCTTTTCTCACTATCTTTTGAAAATCATTTGTGTTTTCAGGAACACAGCCCCCAATGGAAACCCCTGCACGACTTTCCTGGTAATGCTTTCTGTTATCAAAACAGAATAATTCTTTGTTTCTTACCTTTTAATCTATTAGTAATCGACAAAAGTAATCCAGCTCACAATGATTTAGTTCCTTGAGGCCTTTGTTGAACAACTTGTCTGAAAACTCTTTCAAAGTCTCTGTCCACTACACCAGCTGCATCATTCTAAACCACATGTTCACAAAATACTTCAAAGAAGTTTGATCTGTGGGGAACAGTTTGCCCCTAATAGCAGTGTTACTTCTTTCTCAGTATATTATATGTAACCTTGATATTACTAATCCTGTTTCTTATTGCAGATTCTCCCAGTGTCTCCAGTACAGCAGTCACTTACTGTTCTGTAATTTCCCAGATCCTTGGCGAGCTTCTCAAAAAGTCACAATACGTTTGTTATTTTCTGTTCCATGCAACCAAGGCTGATTTAAGTGACAGATGGTATACTATGATTAGTTTTATATCTCCATTTCCTTAGAACTCTTGCATCCTTGTGCATCATCTCTTTCTTTTTACTGATTTTATTGATTTTATATATATATGCCTTTGATTCTATATACCTATATACATTTTTACTAACAGTTTTTCTTAGGAATCATTATTTTGATTGACATTCCCCTCCTTTAGCTATATCTTCCCTGAAGTTCCTCTTTCTCCAGTTATGTATATGTTAGACATATTCCCTGGCAGAGTCTTCCATCAGTGTGTTTAAGAAAGGTTTTATTATCATTCTATTATATTTGTAAAATGGATCTCAAAATCTCTTTTTTTTTTTTTTATGGTTTCTTTTTTTTTTATTGTTTCACATTAAACTGCCAAACATTCAGCTCTTTTTCCAATTTAAATATTTATAAAGATTTTCTTATTACTTTGGATGATCCATTTTACTTTGGTGTTAATTAACTGATTTACTTATCACAGTGTTTGAGGTGTGTCTAAGAGGGAGAAATAATTCACTTTCTTCAACCTGCTAGCTACCTGTTGCTGAAAGGACCAACACACAGTCAGCTTTGATCATCCTAAAGTGCACTGCTGATTCCTCTTTTCTGCAAAGCTGCTTTCCATCCAGTCAATGTCCATGCCAGTGCCATCGAGTCATGTCTATACCGGTGTGGGGGGTTAATCCATCCCAGGAATAGGACTTTGCATTTGACTTTGTTGAACCTCATGAGGTTCCTGTGAACCTGCTTCTACCATTTGTTGAGGTCCCTCTGAGTAGCAGCCCCCCTGCCTGGGATACCCATCTTTTCATCAGTGTGATGCCATCTGAGAACTTGAGTGTGGTATATCCCAACATCCTTGTTATTAATAAAGACCCTACATGGGATCAAGCCTAATATTTTCCAGTGAGCCCAATATCCCAGAGAGTTTTTGACTCACCTCATAGCCCACCCCTCCAGTCCATATCTCTGCAATATTTATATAAAGATAATGTGTTAGACCAAGCCAAAAATCTTGCTAAAGTCAAGGTAAATTATATCCACTGCTCTCTCCTGTCCACGGAGCCATGCATCTCATCACTGGAGTCCCTGAGATTGCCCAATCACAATCTACACTCATTACATTCACGCTTGTTGCTCATAGTCACCTGGATGTCCTCCATGTGCCTGGAAACGGTTGCTCCATCATTTGACTCTTTTTCTTGTCGCTCTGAAGATGGGAGTGACGTTTGCTTTATTCTACCAGTTGCCACAGTCTTTCAGAAAGACATCACAGTGTCATTAGTCAGCTCCTAAGGACCCCTGGATACATCCTCTCATGTCTCTGCCTTGCAGATCTCTAGATTACTTTCACAGGCCCTAACTTAATCCTGCTCCACTATGGGCAATAGCTCTCTCTCCACACTACATGATATGTAGATCTGGTGGGTTTGTGACAAGAACTTGCCAGCAAAATCACAGAATCAAAGAATGGTTGAGGTTGGAAGGGACCTTTCAAGCTATCCTGTACAACTCCCCTGCACAAGCAATGTCTCCTACAGCACCTTGCACAGGATTGTGTCCATTATGAGGCACAGAAGGTGTTGAATGCATCAGTTACTAACATCTGAATAGCTCTACAGAGTTCTGTAGAAATGGAGAAAGCAGCTTAATCCATGAGCTTTTCCAGTAGCAATTTCACTCAGAGACTTGTGCTTTTAAGGGTAGTTGTTCTGTGCATCATCATCATCATTAGAACAGCATTAAGAAATTCCTGATGACGATATCACCTTCTTGTTCTGGAGCTAAAATTGTTTTTCTCAACATGTTGTGCAAGGCCCCATGCTCACTAAACACTAATCTTTCCCACAGATGTAAGGGAGTTTGCAGAGCACTGTTTATAGCAAGCTTTGCCAACAGACCAGCCGCTGTTGATACTGCTGACCAGGAGGAGTGCAAGAGCAACCTCTTCTTCATTGCATCTGAAGGATTCTCATCTGTCTGTTACCCCTTCCCCTTTGCTTCAGAACTAAAACTTCAGCAAGCATATGTTGGATAGAAAACGACTGAAACAAGTGCAATAGGAAGGTTACTGTGCTCCTTTCCCTTTATCATTTGAGCAGGATCAGATTCTTGTCTAGTTACTTCGGTGTAACTCATGCTTTGCTCCTGATTTTTAATGAACCTGGAAGCAGAATCTGGCTCTGTGTCTGTACAGAGCTGGATTGTGAGGCACTGACACAATATGGAGAAAAGCTAATAAGAAGACAGATATCCATCCCTCCTTTCAAAGGGCTGACCCCCCTCTATTTCCACAGTCTCAGTGCCTTCACTTTTCACTGGACCTGCAAGAGCTTAGCCCTCTCCAGTCAGGGTTCTCGTTTGAATTCAAACAGAAATCTGTGTTTCAGCTCTCACTTTCTGCCTTGCTGCTTGCTTGTCTCCCTCCCCTCCCTCTACTCCCCATAATTTACGTTCTTCTGCTTCATTGACATGGCTGGGATTTTACATTTAAACAATGTTCCACCATGTACCAGTTCCTCCTGATAATAAGAGAAACTCAGTCTCAGATTGACTCAGCTCCTTGGCATGCAGGTAATTTCTCCAGCTTCCTCCCATGGCATTCCTCCCCATAGCCTGAATTTGAGAGATTTCTATTGCAAGCAATCAGACACACACATGTGTCTTAGATGATTGAATAGCCTTTATGTGCAGTGAACCTAGCTCTCAAAGACAAGATGGACAAACTTAATATATAAGCCTCATGGCAGACCTCTCTTTCTTGAAAATCTCTCGTTATCTTCCTTAAAAGCTATATTCCAAACACATAATTTCCTTTTTGGTAATATTTTAGTCTTAGATGTGACCTGTGTGCCATCCAGGACTCAAACTTTCTCTGCTCTTGCAAGATAAGTGCTATTAGTGATGTTTACACCTGAAAGGGAGATCTAGGAACCCAGTTTACAGAAGTTACAGGTCCCATTGTCACAAGGAATCACAGGCAAAACTAGAGCACAGAATAAAAATCGGGAAGGCTCCACTGAAGCTCTTTTTTAGAGGTCGTCTATTGGAAGGAGAATCCAAGATTTTCATTGAGGCCTGAGTGCTTGTAGACTCTTGTTTGGCCATGCCTGGACAGTGGCTACAGCAAGCTCAATAGCAAGGCCTTGGTCTGGGTGTTTGGTATAGGTATATCCACTGACTTTACTGGGTACCCAACAGAAAACTATATCCTGGCTATTCCTTCTTTTCTGACCCATAGTTCTCTACTAGACCATTCATGTTGATGAATTTAGAAGATTTCTCTGTGGCTGTTTTTGGTCTGTCTCGGTCCTCAGATAGCAGCTGAGATGGACTGGAACTCTCTGTGGAAGGCACTGCCAACACTGTTAGACGTCACTACAGAGACAGCCATCCTCACTTTCAAATTCACTTGTTCCAGCTTTTTTTTTTCCCCCACACACTTTCCTCTTATTCCCGTAACTAGAGAGTCAGCTGTGGAGAGCCAAGCAGAGTTTCTCAATTAAAATAATAATTCACTCCACAGATCTGACAGGTTTGCGTCAGAATTCTTAGGGCAAATCCAGGATAGTTAAGAATCTGCAAAGCAATAACATGCTGATAAAAAGACTGAGGGAGGAAGATCACATTCCCCACAGCTAGGTAGGCTGATAGTACAAGGGGAAATACATGCACTTCACCCTCTGTTCAGCAAAGTATGTGCAAGCCTTATCAGCTGAACAAGTCTCCTGCATCTATTGAAAATTTCATTGAACACATTTTGGCCACATTTTGGGGTTGCTATCCCCAGGCCTGGTTTGCTTCTTCTCTGCAGCAGAACCATTCAGGCTCCTGGCACGAAATCCCCCTATCTGCTTTCTCTCTCTCAGCCTCGGCCTCTTTCAGCATTAGTGGCAATAAAAGATCAGCATTTCTCAGAGAGAGAACCCCATACCCTCAAAACACGAGAGGGGCTAAATTAGCCTCATTAGTTTCAAAAGAGAATACTTTGTGATTCACCTCCTGATAGAAGTTCTAACAGCTACAACAATGTCCATGTTCTTTCTGCTGTCTCAGTGGATTAAAAAAGTTCCTATATATATTTAATTAGATGGAAATGGCAACTCAGTGACATGACTCCAGGAGTCTGGGCTTTGGGCACTGACATACTCCTTTTTCAGCAATTGTTACCGGTGTCACTCTGCATATGGAAAAAGGGACAAAACTGGTCTCTTGTCACAGGCTTATCTGAAGGTTGACAGCTCTCAGCGGTCTAATCTATCCACCAAGACATCTTCTTCCACACTCAGCTCTGCTAGTGAAGGCATTTTTCCAGATCCACTGAGACTTTCAGCCTCAGGTATCTGCTACGCCACAAGCGTCACGGTCCATGAGCAGCAGGTTTCGTTATCCCTTAAAATGATCATCACCTGAGGCACAAAGCTCTTCCTGTCCAAAGAGATTCCTGCAAAGCTTATGTGGGGACTGAGCTGTGGCAGATTGAACTAAGCTGTGGGAAAGAAAAGGAAAAGAAAAAAGAGTAGGAGGCACAGGGCAGCCCAAAGGTCACATGAAATGAAAGAGAGAAGAACCATGCAGCATTCTTCTGACAGAAAGACATTTTCTAAAAAACACAGGTTAATGGGAAGGAGGAGGCAAAACTATTTATGAATTTGTGCTAGCTGCAGGAAAAAGTTTCACCAACACAAAAAGAATATGAGGGAGGTATTTAGAAAAACATGCAAATCATTAATTTTCAAATTGAAAGTTTGAAGTGTTAAGTTTCAAAACAGGCTGTGATTTAAATTGTCCTTTCTTAAGAGTTTGCAAGGTGTAAGCAAATAAACCCACTTCAATCTAATGTGAAGTGTTGGATTTTAAGTCAAAACAAAAATGATGATTCAATCTGAGCTGATCTTGTTTTTGTTTTTGTTTTTGCTTTCTACTTCTCTGAAGGAAAAACAGGAAAATAGAAAACACTTCATTTTGATTCAACTGATATCAGTGCTTCAATTTTTGATTCTGACTTTTTATTTTTATTTTATTTTATTTATTTTTATATCTCCCCAGATGAAGATATAATACTCATTTTTGTCAGTGTGGTCTCTGTTAGATGAGGCAGTCCCTATGTTTTCTGACATTCGGTGCAGCCTTACAGCTGGTAATCCTTGATGATGGTGTGGTTTTTTGTTTGTTTGTTTGTTTTGCGGGACAGGATGTCACAGAAATCATTTACATTTAGATAGCTACCTTTGACACTGGAATATGAACATGGAGTCTCTCCTAGCCCACATGTACAGCAAAATCAGAAATCCTGCCCAAGTTCCTAGCACATACCCTTGCACTCAGCATGCCTTGGGATGACTCTCTATGGATGCACCAGCCTTATGTAGGGGACTTACAAGGTCTTCCAAGGAAGGACTTTGAAAACAGAAATGAGCCTGTGATTCAGCTAGAGAGACTGGCTAAACTCATAAGCAGTGTATGTCTTTTTTTCTTTAGACTTTATTTCTCACTTGACTCTATGGTTTATTGAGTTTCTTGCTCATTATCAGACCTGATAGGCTGACTTCCTCATGCACACATGCTTAAGAGCTGTTGGCCACGTCTGCACTATATTCCAAGAGAAACTGTGGGCCAGTTCTTGAAACCAAAATTCAGTGAGGTAGCTGTGAAGTTGGGGTGATTTTCAGGTCATGAATCACTAAAGAAAAACAGATACCTGAAGAGGAGCTTGGGTCTGGTCTGGTTACCTTCATCATCATGTAGATACAGACAATTCCTGGAAGAGCACAAGAAGACGGTACCTCCAAGCAACAGACTGGAAGTATGAGGGTGAACTAGGAGTATACAAAGCATAAGTTCACTTCCCAGCCAAGCAATCTGGACTAGTGCAACTACTGAATCTAGCAGGACTTAAATTTTCCCAGGCCAAGGCCTGAGCGCTCTGTGCTCAGTTCATCTCTGCTGTTATTTCATTTCAGTGTAGATTTTTCTTTCATGTTTGGCTTCAGCTCTTGGCCCATGGATATGCACCACACTCACTTTTAAGTAACTAAGCCTGAGCTCTGGGCTCATACTTACAAATTTGTGATCAAATTTCACATTGCAAGCCTATTCAGACATCAGGAATGTCATGCTAGGGCTATCAATCGGCATCCCCAACCCTTGAACCTTCACAGCAAACCATGGGCAAGTCTTTGTCAGGGTCTTTTGTAAACAGAATGGCCTAAATACATACATAATATCAGATCTATTGTAAAATATGAATTCCATGGGGAAAAAAAGCTGAGTCTGCAACACTACTGGAAAAGATATATTTAACTGTTTATAAAAGTGTTGTCTAAGCATTTTCACTCACTGATGCTATTCTCTGCAGCAGATACTCAGAGCTGAGTGCTATTTGCCTGCAAGAAGCACAACATTAATGACTATTTGCTTTACTTTCATGCAAACAAAGTAGATTTCTGCTTGGGACCCGACTGATGGCTGCTTTTAGCACCCACCTTGCTCCCAGTGTAGACTTAGTCCCTGCCTCACGCACTGGCAAAGAGACACTGAAGGTTAGACGTGCTCTGTGATTAGCCATGAAGACATATCAAGGCCCTTGGGGTCTGAGTTCCCCACCTGCTGGCTCAAATGCTGTTCCAGTGAACAGGCAGGCCATTGCAGCTCTTGGGACAACGCTTGGCAGAGCACTGTGGTGCTGGATCACACCCTCTTAGCTTCCTGCAGACACTGGCACAAAGCTAGCACAGCAGCTCCTTTAGCCAGGTGTGAATTTTTGCTCTCAAATCCCTCACTTCTCTCACTCCTGTGGATTTCCTTATGTGTGAAGCAGCAGGAGGCTGCCCTGGCTTAGGATTTCTGTTGCTCCATCGCCTTGGGAAGAGGTGAAAGAAGACTCCTTGCTGCACCATGTCCACTCCTGAGAACCCATAAACATCAAAATTCTAATAAAATTTATTATAAGATAAAGTATCTCAGTTCCAACATATTGTTATAATTATATATGAATATATTCACCATTTCAGGCTCACTAGGTTGCCCCTCTATAATTTTGTCTAGGGACTTCTACATGTACAGTAAAATTTTCGGAGCGACAATTGTTCATTAGGGGGTCTTCAATGGAACTAATGGTCTCAAGCATGCAATTATGACTAATGGTCTCAGCTGCGCAATTCATGCAGCCCCAGACCTAAAATGCACTATTTGTTCAGGAATGAGCAAGAGGATTTATCACCAAAAGTCTTCAGCTTATATTTGCTTATATTTGGATAAGTTTTTCTGAGCTTGAAGTTCTGAGGGCTGGTGGCTTTGTCTTGTTGTGAACAGATGCTTGTAAATAATTCAGTATTCAAAATATGACATGTTGGCACTGCAGTCACCCAGCTGCAGAAATATGACCCTTAAAATTAAGTGTGCAAGTACATATATGCACGGGTGCATGGTAACACAGCACTTTTGACAATATAGCTAGAATTTTCCTTCTTTGAGTAAGAGACACATAGATATCAACAAACAAGTGTTAAAAAAGTTTCAAAGGATGACCTAACCATCTTGTCAAACTTTCTCCCTCATCAGTCTTCTGTTTTGAGATCTATTAAGACAGAAGTCATTGTAACTGTGAGACATTAGCTTATCTCCAGAAGAAGGAGAAAAATAACCTTATTTGCAATAATCCTTCTCTATCACCCAAAATGACTTCCAGTGCCATAAATACTCTGGGAACATCAAAAACTCCTGGCCTGATGTCTATTAATTTCACAGTGTTTCTAATTTAAGCCTACACAGAAAGCACAAAATGACAGTGAGTTACCCAAGTAGAAGCAGATGATTTAAGAGCAGATACAGGGATTTAACTCTCAGAGGTTTCCTTCAACCTTTGTCCTGCCTAACTGGTGAGCTCAAGGTATTCTACAACTCTTCCTGAAGCCAGAATCACAACACCCCCTAGAAATCCACTTTTCAAGGGAAAGTTCAGTTTAGTTAGGCCTAAATCTTGAGCTATTAATGCATAGGCTATTTTTTTTTTTAACAAGTTGGGAGAATTCAGCCACTTAGACTTCCATTAGAAAAGGCAGTGAAGGCTCACGTTGTAACAGAGAATCTGCAGGTCATAAGCCAGAGTAGTGAACATTGAGGAAAATGAGATGCAAGACCTCAGAGACACCTCTGGAGACACTCAAGATCCTTCTGGACAGCCCACGACTCATCCCTGAGTCAGAGTGCTTGCAGGTTGACACACTTTCTCCAGCTCTTATCAAGATTAACTTTCCTCACTTCCTTTCTGAAAGCCATTTCACTCTGTCCCATTAGCTGCTTGACACTTCTGGAAAATCCCTGTGATTTCTTTCCTTCTTTCTCTCCACCATTCCCACTTTCTATCCTTCATTCTAGTACCTGATTTTCTGGTTTCCTTTTTTTATTAACTTTACACCACTTGAAGTCAAAACTCTTTTCAATAGTGCTCTCTAGGCCACTGCACTCCTCTAGTCCTAAGAGGTTTCCACATCTGTCGAGTTCAAACAATCAGCTATTGTCTTCGGTCTGGGAAGGGTGTGGCAGGGGCTTTGTCCGCAGGGTGGGGATACATCCATTGAAATTTTCAGGAAGCAGCAGTTGCAGTAAGAATGGCCTTGTACTGTCAGCGAGAATCTACATCTTCCTCCTGTTGGGAATGCATCCCCTAGGTAAAAAAATACAATACACTAAAATAAAATACAATAAAATAAAATAAAGCACAATAAAATAAACAGCCTAAAACACAGGTACCATAAGGGGTAATAGGGGTGTATGCAGCATGACCTCTCAGGTTACGCTCTGACCTTGGCTAAAATATTGCTGCATTTCTGAAGGAGAATTGCATAAGCATACGATAGGTCTTGTGGCATAGTAGCATCACCTTCTGTAAAGTAGGCAGAACTAGCAAAATTGTGTCTTACAGCTTAAATTCTGAGGGGTATCTACGTGCTAAAATGCAGGTATTTAGCATCATTTTACCCCGTTGGATATTATGGCTGGTCTCCTGCTGTTTCTCTGGAAACATGAGTCTTCTCTAAACTTTATATTGTAGCTGCCAGCCCCATATACCCAGTAGGTCTTGAATACCACGAGGTGGCTCAAATAGGTGCTCTAGGATATCCAAGGTACAGACAGCTTACAGATGTACCAGCCTACAGAGGCAGCTCAGATATAGCCTTAGAAATCTGTGTTTAGACTGCTAAATCCCATCTATTGTGGTGTGAACCGTAGTCCAAAAAATAGAGAGCTGCTTGAAGAAAGAGTGAAGTTAAAGACAGTGGCCTAGCTACACTGGCCAGGAGCGTCCTCATAAAGGGAGCAGAGACGGGTCAGGGATGCCAGACTATAAATAGGATTAGGTTACTTAGCCAGAGAGACAGCTCCCAAAACAAAACTGGTCTGGATCTCATAGCTTTGCATGGGGCAGGTCCAGGAAGTGACTAAAGGCATCATGACATATGCTGAAAACATGTCCTTGACCCATCATGTCCCAGTCCTGACAATATTCCCCTCTCTCATATTGTACCTTCTCCCACCATGGAGGCAGCTCCTAAATCTGGGCACTCACTTGGTGGTGTTTTGCTGCTACTCGTTAGGCATCAGCAGACCCCCTGCCAGCAGCGATGGAAACTAAATATAACTGGCTGTGGCTCATGGGTTTCATTATCGAGCTCAGAAAAGGAAACACCTGGAGCGAGGGGAGGAGGGGCTGAATACAACCAGCTCTGGTGCTTGGATGGACTACCAGCCCCAAAGGCATTGACGTTCCCATCACGGCCTCATAACAAATAACAAAGGGACACTGTTTTCCATTCCTGCTGCACGTCCCACCAGAGCCACTGTCCAGCTTTAAGGGCTGCGGTGAGAGCTGGACTAGCAGGCAGCGCCGGGCTGGCTGCAGGCACCGTTAAGCCTCTCATCACACCACGGTCTGCAGCAGCAACATCTCCTGGAGGGTCCTGGAGAGGCTGAGCAGCCACTTTTCTGCCAACCTGGCATCTCCTGCCAGCCAGAATATCTCCCGGCTCATGCTCTGACTGGCTCCCCAGTTCCTGCCCCATTCCCTGCTTGCTCAGCCCTTTCCCCCAGGAAAACGCATGATGGGCAAGATCAACAGCAAGGAGGATAATGGGAGCTGGAGCCAGCATCCTTCCAGACAACTGCTTCTGCTCCGCAAGCGGCCAATGGTTATTTCGCTTTCCTCTCTCCCTTTTCGTGCCAATCACCCAGGAACGATTAGAGTTGCAGACTAACATAGAGGGAAAGAAACAGAGCTAGAGGCCAGTGCTAAAGTAGCATAGGGAGGAGGGGGAGAAATTAGTGGAGGAAAGGCGAAACAAAGCAGAAAAATCAAAATAAAAAAGAGTGCTGGAAATAAATAAAATAAAATAAAATAAAATAAAATAAAATAAAATAAAATAAAATAAAATAAAATAAAATAAAATAATAAAACAAAGTAAAGTAAAATAAAATAGTAAGGACTTGAAGAAGGCTCATTCTTTATGTTTGGTCACGTTTACTCCTTTCAGCACTTGCCCTCCAAGTGACCAGGAAAGTGGCCTATTAAAGAGTGCTGCTTTCTTATTAGTATTCCTCCTTCCCAGCCAGAGGAGGTAGCAAAGAGGGGGGAAAGTGGGATGGAAGCGGGTTTAGGGAGAGTGCTTGGAAATTCCTGGCATTTTTCTGCCTTTGTGTCTGGGGGCTGAACTGAAAGGGAGGGATGCAATGAGGGGAGGACGCTGGGCAGAACTGAGGGGCCTTTTTATCCCCTTCACTAGTCAGCTTCTAAAAAAAAAAAAAAAAAATCTTTAATTTTTTTTTTGAGGGAGAGTTAGCCCTCAAGGGAGCAGACCCCGAGGTCTCCCGATCCGTCTGCCCCTGATAACCCTGACTCCATTGTATTCCCACGGGAAAAACCCTGATCAGATCTTCTCCCTCCAGCCCTGGAGACCAAATCACACCAGGTTTTTTTCTGGCTTCACTTTAAAATCACCATCTGACCCAGCTGCCCCAGCTCCTCTTTTGAAACTTTGCTTCCTCTCATTGCTATCCCCAGCTTTGCTCGTTGCATTCCTCAAAGTGTAAAAACAACTGGAGTGGGTCAGGGCAAAGCCCTGTCTGAGCCACTCTCTTGTCCCCAGAAATGACTAGAAGAGGGTAAAGAGGGAAAGGAGACAGGCAGGGATATTCCTAGACAGGAGAGTAAGTACTGCAGTGTTAAGTGGCTTCAACAGCTTCCAGGACTTTTTCATGAGGGCTTCCACCTAGAACATCACCCATAGAGCTATCCTCCAGGTTATTTTTTTTCTTCTTTGATCACTTTTTCCATCTCATTTATGCTTCTTGTCTCCACAGCATGCCCTGGCTCCTGAGTTATGTGAAGGAATGAATAATTTAACCTATTCCCACTACCCAGGTCTCTCAGAGAGCTGTGACCCAGGGTTGTCCTCCTGCTCTCTTCGGGGGACAATAGAGCCCTCGCCTATTCCCCAGGTAGTGCTTAAACAGAAACGGCTCTGCGGCTGTAATTGTTCACAGTGCCCTTACCTTTCCCAGCCCTATTGTGTCCTATGGAGATGGGGGGAGCAGAATTGTATGCACCATTCAAGAGGTCAAAGCCCCGGAGATCCATTCAGTACCACGATCACTTTGTTTTACTGCCTTTGAACATTATTCTTTTCCTAAAAGCTCTAAACTTCTATTTCACCTTTTTGCCTCTGGCTGAGTACATATATGATGTTTCACTTTGCTTTTCCCAGGGACACAAAGATGGCACCCTGGGAAAGGTTAATTTAAGGCCTGTGAATGGTCAGGTTGCTTTTTATTTTCCCATGTGCAGTACTTCACACTTTTCAACATCAAATGTGAATTGTCCCACTCAGTTGCTCCAGATGAGAAAATCTTTCTGTAGTTTCACATGCTGAACTTTCAGTCAGACTATCCCAAATACATCTGCAGCAGCAGCAGCAAACACATTGAAATCACTATTCACCCTCATTCCAGAGCACCCATTAAAAAAAAAGAGCAGAACAAGACCAGAAGATACCCGGACCCACCAGCATCGCATCTCTGCTGGAAAAAAGCAGCATTCCATTCCTGTTCTTTGCTCTCCAGCTTTGAACTTTTAATTAATCCATTGTGAGCAGCAGATGAACTGGGTCAGACTAATCAGACTGGATCTGACTTATATGCCATCTCATCCTTTTAACCAGAAAGACCCCAGTAGCAGAGTGGCCTGGCTTCTGATGTTCCTTCTATATCTTACTAAGGCTATGAAGACATCCCACATGAGGCCTCCCTAGGGCCCACATGGTCCTTGCAAAGCTGCAGGCACATTGAGTGACTCCCTTGAACTCATAGTCCATCATTGCCCTCTCCACTTATCCACCTGAAGCCAGCATGGAGCATGTCCAGGACTTTGCTTCATGGAGAGCTATAAATTCTGTCCAGATTTGTTGCATGGAAAAAAATATGATGAGACAATGCATCTACAGGCCATCTGATAACTAAAAATAGGGAGCAACAAGCTGAAAATTTTGGGCTCCGCCTTCGATCTCCCACAGAGCACCTCGCATGCAAACATTTGTTTGCAACAGTACAACGGAAAAGTGGTCAGTGCTAAATATAGGGAAGCTCTTAAGCACGGGTAGGTGTGGTGGAAATGTGCCAGTCACTCAGCATTTGGCTAATAAATGAGGGAGGACAAGAGCCGAGGAACTGAGGTGGGAAGAAGTTTGTTTATTCATAGCTTCATGCTGTCTTCTGCTTTTTCCTCCTGCCAAGAATGACCTCAAAGCATTCAGGAGCTCCTCACCGGAGACTGCGCCTCTCCTTCCCTCCTCCTCTTCTTGCTTTTGACGGTTTTGCCAAGGCCAGCTGGCCCCTGCTGTTCACCATCCTCAAAAGATATGCACGCGTTGTACAGTGAGATCCCTGGAGAATATCTCTCATCAGCGAAATCTCAAATCAAATTCAAAGCACACTGAAGAATGAAAGGCAGCCTCTGTGGGTGACGTGCTGGGGGAGGTTTCCAGGAATCAGGCTTTCTCATTTTCTTTCTCGTTATTTACTGTGATTATCCCCTGTGCTATTCAACCAGGAATGGCTGGTCCTATCCTGCCCAGTGCTGTAGCAGGGACGCGGTTGACACAGACTCAGAGAGGTCACATCAAAATAAATGAGACCTCCATTTTCTGCAATTCAGTCTGCAATATTTTAACATCAACCTCTTCTTTCATTTTGGCAGCCTGAAAAGTATCATTAAGAGTCAGCATCCAGGTTTACTATCTATCCTGTGACTTCTTTAAATGTCTTATCTCAGGGAAGTTTTTTTCTCCCGTCATATAGCAGACACTTTGTATTGATCCATATGGAGCTTTATGCACTGACTAAAGAGGTTCCTGGTAACAGGTAATAACCCAGATAATAATAAGGTATGTTCTCAAGATCTTTGGGCTGAAAATGCTGGAAGCTCTTGCAACAGTATCTGACACTTCCCAGCACCCTTCGTGTCCTTGTGAACCTATCCTGCTCCTTCTTATCCTTCTTACCACATGCAGGAGTATCAATACCAAGTATCTAGAATATCAGTATTATCACTGTCACCACTACATGTGAATGGGACAGCCTTGTCTTCACCCTCGCTATTCAATGGTCTTCTCAGTATGTGAATTCATTGTCTAGGGGCTTAAAAAATATGGAAGCAGAAAGTTTTGAGAAATGTATAAATATGATAGAAATGTAGAGCAGATGTATTAGGAGTTACGTCCCAAATATCTTAACCCTGAGACCCTGACTAGGAATAGTTATACTTCCCTTGAAAATGGGCAGCTGGTGGTAAGCTACAGTCTATACAGCCTTTACAGTAGGACACACAGCACTTATTAAGTGGGCATTGACCAAGACCAAGCCTTTTATCTAATCGACACTAAAGGAGTGCAGCATACATGCCAGGTCCAGCCTGTTCTTGGCAGGTTCGGAAGTTCAGATCATGGAGTGGATTGATCAGCCAATACGCAAACAAACCTTCCTTCCTTCTCCCCTGTTGCTTCCATATTTGTCAAGACCATAAGGATGATTTCTCACCAGAGTCATGGGGTCTATGAAGCTTGGTCACAGTTTGTGGTAGGCTTAGTCCTTCTGGCTGTTTACAAGCCTGAAGGAAAAGATTTTCAGTTTCCCTTTGAGTGGTTTTGTCATTTGTCAGCAGGGGAATCAATCTCCCTCAACTGGCTACCCAGTGGCCAAAGTCTTGCATGTCCTTTCACAGATGTTCTCGTAAGTGGACCTTAGCTCACATACAGGATGCAGAGACATTATGAGAACTTCCTCCGGTCCCAGAAATTTCAGCGCATGTTCCCCACGTCGAAGGCATTCCGGCCATGCTTGCTACTGAGCTAACAAGCAGGCTGGAGTAGATCGAGCTAAGCCCCCTCTTCTTCCTGGAATTTCCTATTATTGTTAATCTCATCAGCATGAAAGGTAGACCTAAGTCAGAGTGTTCTCCTGGACACTTGGCTTTCTAACCAGCATCCCTCTGCTCTTGGTGCTCTCTCCCTTCACCGGAGAGATTCAAAACCCGTCCTGGGCTAACCACTATTTAACTGACTCGGGAAAATATTGATCTGCTTTGCTGTCCCAGATGTGATGTTCACTCTTCTGGGTTGCTGCATCCTATTTCTACCTCATGTATCCACAAGGACTCTGCTGCAGAGATGCAGTACATGTACCCTCCTGGAGAAAGACCACCAGCCCACATTCCACAGATTGTTGTAAGGCATTGGTTGTTTTATTTGCTCATTTTCCTATTTGCTGCTCCACCCTGACTGTTAACTCCCTTCCCTTTATAATCTTCATGCAGCTGCAGCCCGTCGTACCACAAAGCTGGTGTGGGTGGGTAAGTGCACACATGTGGCTGGTGCATGTTTGGGGGTGCATTTCCAGAGCTGCTCCCCTCAGACTTCTCAATCACAGAGGCAAAACTGACGTTTTAAGACAGAGCAACTCCCCAGATGCCACAGTCTGCATCTGCAAGGTGAATGCCGCCTCGTGTAGGTAGCAGAGACCTTAGTGGCACCTGCTATAAAAGTGATGACATGCGGAGGACCAAAGCATTGCAGTATGATGCAGGATTGCAAAGAAGGAGAATGGGACAAAACAAACAAACAAACAAAAAAAGAGGTTCTGTTTAGTGCTGCTTTTCTGCTTTAGCCTCTTTCCCGAGCCAAAGCGGGCAACTGCTGGGAGCAGTGCACGTGCTTAGTTGATCACCTGTGCCTCTCAAAAACATTGGACCTGGACCTACTCTCATAAGAAGATGCCCTATGGGATGTCTTCCGTTGGTACAATGAGTCTTCAGAGAAGTTTGGGGTCCGCTCTCCTGTTTACATCATTGTCATTGTACAAGCAGTCACTGTTTTCTCCATTTGCCTATGCAAGCTAAACTCAGTGGGCCTCTTGCCATTAATTATGGTGGTTTCTGCTACATCTTTTTTTGTGGCTGATTTCCAGGGAAGGCAGAGAGCTGTTGGATAGGGCAGTGGGTGTCTCACCCTTGCTGATCACAGCCCTTCTGGGACAGGACCAGCAATCACTGCAAAATGAATTGGTGAGGTCTCAGATATCTAAAACCACTCATCATGTTTGCCCTTCTTGCCCGAGGGTCTTAGTAGCTATGGCAGGTGACATGTTAGAGCGTTTCAGCTCTCTTCTCAGGTAGCACTAAACACTTGTGTGAGTGATATGGGAGCAGGAATTTTCCTGTCTCCTCTGCGTTTGTCCAGCAGGGAAATACTAGACATATCTCCATAGCTAACAATCTTTTTGGCAATGCTGCATTCATCTAAAACAGTATTAATTTCTTCTCTTGCCTCAGAAAGACACTGCCTCAGCCAGGAGCCACCAGCTACTGTTAAGAACCATGCCAAAGAGTGAGGAAATATGTCTTGCTGAAGTAGTTCAGCGTTGGACATTAATCATGTCAAATAAAACTGAAACGTGCTGTGATTTTTACTTATCTTCCTTAGACTGAAGAGTTTCAAGGGGGTTCTCTGTGCAACCGATGACCATATGTAATTCCCTTTACTGCTGATGAGAACAACGCATTTCCACTAACTGGATAAATGTCCTTTAAATTAATCTTTACTGAAACGTGGGAGTAGAGAAATGAAAGGAAGGCAAACTCTTCTCATTGTAGTGTTTCAATTAGCTTCCAGTTTGGTTTTATTCTTGTCTTTAAATGCCAAAGAACTTCATATAAAAAAAAAAATAAAATAAAATAAAAACAGAAAAAAAAAATAATAAGCAAGATAGAGAAGGGAACTTTCCCAGATCCAATCCAGTATTTTCTTGTTAATCACAGTGGGATGCAAGATGCAATTTATGATTTGCAAAGGGAAAACGAGGCCCTGGAAAAGAAAAACACTTGCGAAAAAAAGATAGCATCAATGTTAGAAGTGAGACTTATGCCTGGGATCCATCGCACCTGGCTGGAACAAGTGATTCATCTGGCCCAGATTAGATACCTACCAAAAACCCAACTTTCCTTTACTCTTTGCTTTTCCATCATGTCTGGAAAAGCCCAAGGGGACCAGGAAGGCATGCTGTGAAACGCTTGCTACCCAAGGCAGAGCCAGCAGAGCAAAGCAGCTGGGGTTTAGAAAAAAAAAGCTGTGAGAAGGTGGCTTAGCCAGGCAGTTATCCCACCTGTGCCTCCGCATTGTCCTACTCAACAACTCTAACCATCTCCCCACCACATTGTCAACAGATTTTTTTCATGCAAGCCTCATAAAGAAAAAGAAAACACATCCAGCAAACTTCCCCCACCTTTTTCCCCAGTCCAGGTTCCAAATGATTTGCCCCTCTCTAATAATTCGGTGAGCTTTGTTGTGACAGGGCAATGCAGCTAATGGAGAGTGAAATTGAAGAAGAATGTGTGGAAGTTGCAGCTTTTATCTCTAAAACAAATAGTGAATTCCTCAGGGCGGCTGCAGTTTCCAACAATGATGTGGCTGCTGGGCCTTCAAGTGTTGCCCTGGTAACTCCTAGGCTGTTCAGGACACATCCTTATCCAAGAGGGAAGAGAAGGCGGCAAAACTTAGGGAAAGAGGAGTTGGAGGAGAAGCAGTGGGAAGCCTGGGAGATGTCTGAGCTGTTGGGACTTGCTGCACTCATTGCCTGAGCTAGAAGGACCATACTGATGCTCCCAGGATACCCCCACTGAATCCAGGGGATGTGAGCTCTAAGACTCTCCAGCTGGAGAGCAGTAAGGCTAGTCCATCATTCCTCTAGCTCAGAGACGTCTTCTCTTTTGCTGGTGGCCCACAGCTATCTGCAGGCGTTTGTGGGGAGGTTGAATTGGGGATGTTGTAGTATCAGTGATATAATTGCCCACTGACATTGGGTTTGAAAAAAAGAGATGCCTTTTTTAGCTGGGGGCAAACAGAGTGACGAGTTTCCACCAACCACTATTTGTAGCAGAGGAAAAAGTGTCCACGTGCCGGGCTATCCCTCCTATTGGGTACTTTGTTTTTCTAATGCCTTTTCTGCATCTCTCTGCCTTCTCTTGACTAAAAAAATAAAAATAGATATGTAAGCAGCCACACACAGTACAAGTGTACCTACTTGTACATACAATTTAAAACTTCCACATATCTCTACGGATGCACCTTAGCCTCGATGGGGAGTTTTGCCTCTCCACTTTGCCCTTCCCAATGCACCTGCTATGCAACAGCCTACATTGCACCTTCCCAACTCTCCAAACCAGATTGGACCAGGAACCTGCTTCTTGACAGCTGGATGTCATCCATGCAATGATTGATCAGGGATCACCCCACTCATGGTCTGCATTTATAATCCAAGCCATAGTGATGACCTGGCAGATCATGCTGGTCTCTAGTCATAGAGGGGACCCTGCCCTGAGAGATAGATGGGTTTGACCTCTTTGTACTGAAGTACAAAGACTCAGGAAGAGAGGGATTTGGGAGTTCTCTTTGACAACAACTTAACAGGATTCTGGTTGATAACAAGTTAACCATGAGCCAGCAATGTGCCCTTGTGGCCAGTAAGGCCAATGGGATCCTGGCCTGCGTTAGAAGGAGTGTTGCCAGCAGGTTGAGGGAGGTGATCCTGCCCCTCTACTCAGCTCTGGTGAGGATGCACTTGGAGTATTGGGTGCAGTTCTAGGCTCCACAGTATAAAAGGGACGTGGAACTTCTAGAGAGGGTCCAGCCTCGATGCATCTCTCTTCAAGCAGTGGGGTTGTGTCCTCATTTCCAACACCTATCTCACATGGAGGTACCTATACTACAGGCATGCACGTGTCTTGGTGCATACCTGAAGCCATCCATGGATGGGTATATGTAGTATATGTAGTATATGTAGTATATGTATGCATCTGCGCATGATCGAGGGGGCAAACAAGCTTCTGGAGCATCTGTGTTGAAGCAGTCAGCTGCTTGCAGAAAATGAGATTCCTTGTTTGATATTTTTAAAAAACGAAACCGAAGAGGTCCAGAAATTACCCTTGTCTGTTTATCCACTTCCAGCGCAAAGTGGAGGAAGAGAAGAACCACTGACCTTGCTCTTAAACACAGGATCACCACTGAAATCAGGAGCTTATGTCAGAGCTGAGCACTGAACCCAGACTATGTAAGTCTCTGTCTATTACCTTAATTCTAACAGGGTTCTTACTCCTTCACTGTCAGGAGTTTGGAAAACCATGGATAGCGGTGTGATTCTTATCCTGGATTTCTCTTAGCTTTTCCAGGCAATTCCTGCTCATGAGCCAAGCAGCATTCCAGCTTCTCCTGCAGTGTCAACTACAGGTTAAGGAATAGTCCCCACTCCTGACATTCCACCACCATCACTCATAGTTATTTTTGCCTTTTCCTGGGTTTGGATGTTTTTCTTTGCTTTCCTTCCTGAAATAGTCACCCGGGTAACCCACCGCCTGTCATTCCTACTCTTACGCACGGTCCGTCTCTGTCGTCCCGCCTTGACCCCAAATTTGAATTCCAAGCATTATTACTGCAGACCCCATTGCACAAGGAAGAGAGGTGATGACATTCAATAAAATCGGATTACTGGCATGTTAAATGATCCCAAGCTGGGTCTCAGCCCAATACTTGCCATGCTGCACTAGTTTCCTTGGCAGTTCTCTGTGGACGGTGGTAAACACTGCGAGGAGGTCTAGGGATGTCGGGCAAACATTATGACAAATCTGAACACAGCTTAACAAGAATTACATGGCATGGAGGTGAAAAAAATCTTCCTTTAGGGCATTCGTCCAAGTCTTTTGAAGCACAAGAGCATTTATCTGTGTTACATGTTGTGCTCCTTGGACCAGTTCTCTTCAAAATGTCAGAAGAAAAGGAGTTTCCATAGTCCTGGAGCTTGAAATCATCTCAATGCCATGTGGACTCTCCCTTCCCCTGAGATAGTTTCATCCCACCTGTAATAATATGCCTTAAAAACACTGGTTCCCTGTGCTGCATCCTCCCCATGTTGGATACAGGACATGGGAAAAAGAGGTTGTTAGGAGCCAGATGTGTATGTGTACATTAAGGTCAACGTCAAGCTTATAGACAACAGGCCTGACTTAAAGCCATGAGATTTGAAGTATTTGTGCTGATATTAAATTTTAGTGTGACTTCTCAGCTTTTTTGGATTCTCTTTCCCAGGCCTATGTGCCCACCGTCCTTGCCCGGGTTTCTCTTCACCCATGGAGCTGCCGTTTTGGATTCGGAGCTTCAAGCAAATGCACTCATGTAATTTCCTAATCCTGGGATGCTGGCACTGAGCAAAACCTCTGGAGCTGGGCACCTACAGTAGAGCTCCCAGATGGGAATGTTGCAAGAATTTGGGTATAAATCACAGTTTATCCGTTTCTGCGAAGGTTTAACCTTCTGATCCAAGTGAATCAATCTTAAAAACATGAAAAAATAAAGATGACTCCAAAGTTTTCCATCTTTTTGCAGCCACATCATAGAAGAGAGCTGAAAATGTACATTACACATTGCCTTTTACCTTTACTGCCCAGGCTGCTCAGAGGCTCCGTGAACTGAAGCCAGAGTTTCCTCATTGCACAACAGAGTGGGAAGGAAAATGAATTTTTTATCAGATAATTCATCTCCCAGCTGATCCTTAGGCATTTGCATGGGATAAGTTTAACAGCCGTTTAATTAACAGCTCATTTGCTTTGAAGCAATTAAAATAAATAGACCTTTTTTTTTTCTTTTTTTCCTTTTCCTTTTTTTTTCCCTTTTTTTTTTTTCCTTCATCTGTTTTTATTCATCACTTTTCAGGGGAGGTTTGGATGCTTAATTTCCCATGCTTAATTTCTCATTTTTAGTAGGTCTTCTAAGAATATATTTATTTACAAAGCCACTCACAACTGGTTTAATTGGCTTAGTTCAGGTACTACCAAGGGAGCAGGAGTCCCGAGCTCCCAGACGCTGCCGTCCAACAGGCCACTGGATATTTCTGCAGTTTATTGGAGCAGTGAGTCCATGGAGCTTGACATTACCATCCTCAGAAAATAAAATTGGGGCAAGGACAATGTACAAAAAGAGGTAAGAAGTAAAAGAGGCTTGGACAAGCCAAGCCTCTCCTGAAGTCTCCTCTAGGTGGCCTTGCAAAGACATGGAAATCCACCTTTAATGGACAACACCAAGAAACCCAAATTCTGAGAGTCTGTTTTGGGGAATAGGTTATTTTTTTGCAACACCTGGGTCCAGCGTATGGGTTGCACTGGATGTGTCAGTGCAGGGAGAAGAGGCAGTGTAAAACTCAGAGCTTATTTTTAGTGTCCCACCACCTGCAGTGAGCTCTACTTACCTGAATGGCTGAATGTTACATTAAAAAAAAAAAGAAAACTTCAGCACCTTTCCCTCTCAGCACAAGAAAATACAGCGATTTGATAAAGATTTTGTCCTTGCAAGCTTGGGAGCTTGGGTGCATTTGCTTATTTTTGGATGTTCTCAAATGGACACAAACCTTTCTGAGTAAGCCAGCAAACCAGAAAATACCCAGTGCGGGTATCTGCTCATGTCATCAAGCAATATTTGCAAATGCAACTTAAAATCTGATCCAGTTGAGAATCCGAAATCAACCACTATCCAGACAAAAACCCCAAATCGACCTCCTCAAGCCCCCATCCAAGAAAGAATCTCAAATCAATGCCCCAAACTTTTATCCAGGTGAAAGCTCAAATCAACCCTCATGCAGATGAAAAATCCCAGATCTACCTCCCAAACCCCTATGGAGGTGGCAGTCCCAAATCAACCTCCCCATGCAGATGAGAATCCCAAATCAATCCACACCCTACGCAGTAGAAGTCCCAAATCCATTGAGGCAAAAATCCCAAATCCAACCTCCTGCAAGTGTGAATCGCAAATGCATCCCCAGTCCCATGGAAATCTCCAATCCCCCTCCCATGCAGTGAGAACCCCAAATCCCTCCCCCATGAAGATGACAATCTCAAATCCACCCCCCCATATAAAGTGCCAAATCCGCTCCACTAAAATGACCATCCCACACTGCTCATCCAGATGACATTCCCACATCTCCCCATCCACATGAATATTTCAAATCCCCCTCCATCCACATGACAATCTCAAATCCCTCCCCACTAATATGACAATCCCCAATCCTCCCCATCCACATGAAAATCCCCAATCCCTCCCCAAGATGGCAATCCCAAATCCCCACATCCAGCCCATCCAGATGGCATTCCCAAATCTCTACCAGCCACACAAAAATTCCAAATCCCCCTCCATCCAGATGACAATCCCAAATTCCCCACCACCCAAATGCCAATCCCAAATCCCCCCCCAATCCGGATGAAAATCCCAAATCTCCCCCCAACAAATGCCAATCCCAAATCCCCCCCNCCCAACAAATGCCAATCCCAAATCCCCCCCATGCAGAAGTCCCCCTAACCCCCCATGCAGGTGCTCCCCCCTCATCCTCTCACCCCCTCCCCGTGTTGGGTGATGGGATGCGGAGGAGGAGGAAGAGGGGGCGGTGCAGCCCCAAGGCGGGGAGGGGATGGAGGGGGAGCCTTCCCCGCCCTCCTCTTCCTCTTCCAAAAGGGGAGGGAGGCGGCGGGTCGCGCAGGCGGCCGCGGCGAGCGCAGAGAGCGGCGGAGGCTGCGCGGGAGCTGCGCGGGGGCAACATGCGGGCGCTGCCGCCGCCGCCGCCGCTCCTGCTGCTGCTGCTGCTCGGCGGTAAGTGCGGGGAGCGGGGGACAGCGCTGCGCCCCCCCCGGCTCTCCCTATTTCACACCCCCCTCCCCTCCATTCTCGGGAAGTTTGCAGCACATTTGGCGGAGCATCCCCCCCACACTCCCCCAAAAAGAATGAAAAGATGAGATTTGCGCCAGAAAACCAACTTCGCGCAGGGGTCTCTAGCGCGGAAAGCTGCTCGTTTCTATCGGTATGGCCGATGTGCTCTTTTCGCTGCTTCATCTATCTCCCGTGTCCATAATTTGGGCTCTTGAATCACGATTAAAGAAAAAATTATTATCATTTTCTAATACTATATTTTTAGTTAGTTATTTTGCTAACAGAGCCGAACAGAACTTTGCTTCAGTTCCATCGCAAGGACTGCGCCAGGTGCTCCGCTTCTTGGACCCGAGCGATCGGAGACAGTGCGGAATGCACAAAACCTGGGGAAATGCTGCAAGTTGGGGGCTGGAGCTGGGGAAAGGATAAATCTCCCGGGCCCCTCTGGCGTTGCGGATGCGAGGAGGGATGGGGCCCATCGCGCGCGGGAATTTTGCGCGGTGCTGTCGCAGTGTTGTACCAATTGAAAGGGATTTGGTGCTTCAGTGCCAAGTTTTGCTCAAAAGATGTCTCAAAAAAAAGCACCAAAAAGTAGTGGGGAAGAGAAAATGCACCACTTGGTTCTTTTGTTTGTTTGTTTCCCCCAAAGTGAGGGCAGACAGGGAGGAGTGCAGCATTTCTGCCAGGTATTCAGGGAAGAAGTGGAGAGGGAAAAATAAAAAGGAAAAAGGTGAAATCTCACTGTGGGTCATGTCTGGCAGTGGAATTGTGGCTGATGTGAATGTGCTTTTATTCAAGGTAACAAAAGCTCATGAGCTCTCTGGAGGTAAGAAAAAAAAACACAGAGCAGGCAGGGCCCCTGAGTTTTTACTATGGGTTAAATTCATGGACATCAGCCTGAAATCTCTGACAGGGGTTTAATTCCTGTCTTTGCTGCCATCCATATATGTGTATGTATATTTCTTTTTCCTGCTTTTCTGTCAACTCACATATGTTAGCAACACTGAATTAAAAGAGGAAAAAATCATGTTCCTTTAGAGCTATGGCCTTTGAGCTGGCAGGTGTGGGGTCTTCATGCCTCCCCTCTCACTGATGTGGGCTTAAAAAAAATCACTTTTCATCAAAACCTTAGAAGATAAGGGCAGCTTGAAACTCATTAACCCTGTATGGAGCAGGAGCTGTGCCTGCAATTTCACTTGGTTTATACTGGCCAGAATTTAGCTGAGTAACTTCTCAGAAAGTTATTTATTTATTTATTCTTCAAAACTGAGCACTAAATACATGGGGATTTGTACGAAACAGGTTTTTAGCTGTAGGACGGTGCCATGGGAGGCTGATGGGAAGCTGTTTCTGTAGCACTCTCGACAGATCCTATTACATCTTTCTGGGAAATTACTTGATTAAATCCTTCAAAAAAAGAAAATGTTTCCTGCCATTGGTTGCTACTTCTAGGTTTTGAAATAAGCTACTTAAGAGATGCTTTTATGCTGTTCCCTGGGTTCTGGCACTGGGGCTTTTCCTTCTTCGAGGTCAAAAGATGTATCCCTCATTCCCAGTTTCTTTGACTTTGTTACTGCAATTTTGCCAAGTTTTACAGCTAGTCATGGCAATACCCAACTCTAACCCCAACATCTGACTGATTTTGCCATTCTGAACTAATCAAAGTGCATGTCTTCACTGTTGTTGTTTTTTTTGTTGTTGTTTGTTTGTTTGATTCTGGAAGTGAAAATGTGTGAATTTTCAAAAGCAGCTGGTTTGGGTGCAGCTATTTCACTGAAAATTCCCGACTTGCTTCCAGGTCTGCGTGGACTTTATATCACCATAAACCTTTGGTTCGGAAGAGATCCCCTCTATTTAGACCCTTGCAAATCACAAAAATCTCAAAAAGGGCAGCAGATTATGACATTGGGCAGATGATACTTTAGTTTCATCCTTCTCAAAAGGGGTTTGGAGTACCCCAGATCTACCACGTTCACGGGACACTTACTTTGCTATGTGTAATAGAAAAAGGGGAAAATAGATAATCCTCTATCCCACTAGATGCTATGATGGCAAAATAGCATCAGAAAGAGAAAAATGATACTTGTTTTGTCCTCGGGGAGGCCAACAAAGAGATGCAGCTCCAGCCTATCCTTGGGACAGAAGAGGGGAATGGGTCTTAGAGAAGATCCTGCCCTTCAAAAAAATCCCAGATGGCAGAATTTCAAAGTCTTGTTGCCAAAACATCCCTCTTCTTTCCCAAAACTGATGTCATTTTTTTTTTTTTCTTTTGGTCTGCAATGAGCTGTCAGAAATGAACATTTTTAAAATTCACTGGATCAGTTCAACGAGCTCCTGATTCTGGCAGGAGCAGGAAAATTGCGGTCATCCCTACATTAGGAGGAGAGAAAAAAAAAAAAAAAAGCTGTTAATCAGCACATTTGGAAATCTGAACTGAAATAGAGCATGTCTCCATACGCCTCTGCTGTCAGAGGCACTTTTACAGCGGACGTTTTTCAGTCTGCTTTGGGGCTGGCCGCCCTCATTGCAGTGTTTCGGCAGCCTTTGATTCCCCTGTGGCAAAACCAGGCAGTGATGAAACCCCGTGGGTCTATTTAGGCAGCTTAATTAAAGAATTGTTAGTGAAGCACTTGAAGAGGTTTGGATGAAAGTTGCTGCCAGAGTGCAATGCACTTGTTTCCTTCCAAAGAGTTGCTTTAAAGACTTAGGATGACAAGGCTGGTGATAGCTCATGTCAGCAGCGATGGGAGAGAGGATGGAAATATATCTACTTGCTCCATGTAGATCATGGAGTTCAAGGGCCACCACTTGATGCAGGTGGCCAGAATCTGCCCAGGTTCCAACACCATGGGATGGCTTGAAATCTGTAGGAGCTTTGGTGGCCACATGCTTCATGGTGTGCAGATCTCGCCAAGTGTCTCCAAAAGGTTTCCAGGTGCCTCTACTTGTTGAAGGTCAGCTTGCGTGGGCTGCTGTCCTGCACGGCTTCTTCCATAGCTGTCCCCTTCTTCTGGCAAGGATGTTCTTCCTGATTTCTTGTACTACCTCTCCTTCGTGATGATTTCATATCCAAACCAACCTGCTGCTTTTACATCCAGAGTGATGCTTGTTGTCCTCATGTTTTTGGTCTTCTCCATCTCCTTGTAGTCAACCTCTCTGCACTGTCCCAGGGCTAACCTTAAAGACCCTGATTGCAGAGATTTAGGATTGCTGGGCTCCTAAAATCCACTGAGTCTCTGCCACCGCAGCAAGGCTGGACATGGTGTAGAAGTCCCTGAGCTAGATGCACCTTCCTGCTTTTAATTCCTGCAGAATTGTGGGAGCAGCTGGGGTCAGAACTGATGTTTTGGGCCCAAAACGGCCCAGACTCTGCATCTGGGTGTCTCTGTGATCTTCCTTGTGATAACTTGAGCTTCAGGTTCACAAAACTTCCTTTGCACAGTGTCCAGCAGTCCCATCATCCCTGCAAGTCCTGCTGGACATTACTACTGCTAGTGTTGGATAAGCTTAAATGACCAATACTGGCTACATTCCCCTGTCCAGCTCATTAACACAAGGCATGGCTGACTTCAGTTTGTTGCAGCAGGGTGAAGTGTAGCAGCCCATTTGGGCATGAGCATCCCAGATAACCCTTTTTTCTAATTCAAGAGTAAAGCAATATAATTATATATATATATATATATACACACATTATATATATAAAATACCAAAAATAGTGTTCTTTCTGTTTCCTTACAGGGTAGATATTGACGGGGGGCTGAGTTATCTGTGTACCTCCATGCCCCAAGATGACTTTGCTAGTAATTTCAGGGAGGATGGACTCATTGCCACCTCCCACTTCCCCAGGGCCTTCTTATCTTCCCTGCAGCTGCTTCTGGCCCTTCCACCTCGAGGAGATTCATGGTGTCTCTCCTGCTGCTGCCAAACATCTCTGCCAAATGCTCTGCCAAACCACAGGACACCTGCTGATGGGATGGGGGCAGTGGCTTTTTGATGGCAATTGCTGTTGGAGCATGTGAAACAGTCAGACCTGAGGTTGGTACAGTATTGGGCAGGTCCCACTGTGTGGTAGGATTGGTGGATATAGCTCCAAGCTCCATAAAAATCCCTTGCACTTGGAAGTTTAGCCAAAGAAATGGCCTGAACTGCCCCAGGAACGTGCAGGTCTATGTAAAACAGGGACAAAGCAGGTGTATTACAGCTAGAGTGTGAACTTCATCCCAGGTTTTGAGGTGATCAAGCACTGGGACTAGTGTTCAAAACCATCTATTTTTGAGTGGAATGATTCTTTTACAAGAAGGTGGACAGGGCTGGGGAGAGACAGATGAACTTACTTGCTATTTTACCCAAATCTCATGTGTTTAGCTACGAATGGAAGAGCTAAAATGCTGCTTAAGGGACTGGCTGTGCCCCAGTTTCTCTCTTTAGCATGTGTCTGCTTAGATTATGAGCTGTTTGGTGGAGAGTTTTCTTGGAAGGTAGTTGGGGAAGGGGAACTAGTTTTGCCTGAAGCCTCCAGGTGCAAATGGCATCCACAAGCTCATGGTGAGCAAGGTGCAACAAGAGCTTCTCACAGCCAGAAGTGCACATGGGGAGGCTGCAAGGTGGAGAAGCAGCAATCTGCCCTCCAAGGGCTTAGATCATGGCATTTATACATCTGCTCCATGCTGCTGTATAAATGCCCCCTTTGAAACATGGCCACCTGGACCATGTTGATGTACTAGAGTTGTTCTTCTCCTGCCCTGATGCTCCCAGCTCAGAGGGACCATTGTCCTCAGCTCCGGGAGGAGAGGGCCAGGCTTCTTCGAGGATGATTTAGATTACTTCAGACGAGCTGCCTGCTCTGAATAGCAAGCAGCGCTGGGAATAGCGAGGGTTTTGAGGAGTCCTGCAAAATGCCCACGGTGACGCAGCAACTGCTGGCAGTTTGCAAATGGCTTGAGGTGGTTAAGGAGGTCTCCAAAGTGTCCATCACCCCAGCATTGCACTGCTTACTGGGGCTTAGTTCAGAGGCATCTGCAAGAGGAGCAACCTTGCACCTCGAGGCCCCTCCTGCATCTTTGTGCCCAGCATCTTCCAGTCTCAGAGCTGGGAAGACACGAGGGGCCCTGCTGCGATCTTCTGCAGCGGTGGCTCTCTGAGTAGAGTCCTTGGGGTGAGATATTTGGAGCGGCCTTCCTGGAAGTGACCACATGCAGACGTTGATTTGTCTGAGCTGTAGAGTGTCTTGGAGTCAGTCCTGGCTGCTGAGCATCACTGAGCCCCTGGGAGCTCATCGACGTTGCACCAGTATCCCTCACGGCTCATTTGCTCCAGGTCTTTCCCCTGAAACTTTTCCCATTGCTAAACTTGTCTGCTTTGCAGGTATTTCTGCAATGCAAGCTGTTCTGGTGGCAGGGACCCTCCCACCCTGTAAATAATGTCCACAGTACGGGCCCCTCGGCCTCAGGGTGACAGCAAGGTGACAAAGTACTGCAAGGAGGCAGGAATGATGCAAATGGCTTATTAAAGTTACCTCTGTGACACTTAGACTAAAAACATGATCTTTGGATTAAAAAACTATATATGTGTGTGTGTGTTTGTGTGTGTGTGAAGCCAGGAGGAGGGCGGCAACCTTAAAAATAAGCAGAAGTGACCTGGGTTAAAAATCTCCTCCAAAATACAAAAGATGACAAAATTTTTCTCTCGCTTTCATTATTTCTGTTTAGAAGTTGTTTCAAGGGCTGGCCCACATTCTCAGATCTATAATAAATGCTGCTTTAATCCATCAGGTTTTTCTTCTGTCTTGCCAGCTCTGTGTGTGCAAGGGGCTTTGGTCTTGCACCCCATGGATAAGGAGACCAATGCAAGGGGAGAGGAAGGTCCTTTAGCAGGAGTAGGATAAGGCCCTCTCCATTAATGACAAAGAGAGAAATTTTCTCCTTCTCTGCCCTTAATTCATTTTAGTAGATTCAACTGGAGGAGGAGGTAGAAATTGGTTTAGTGTTATTAAGCTGGAGTACTTAAAGATGTTTTAAATCTGCATGCTGGCTACTGTAAGAAAGGAGGAGACAAGCTTGCCAGGCATTTATTCTAAATGCCTTCTGCTAGGCTCAGTCAAAGGGAAAATGCCAGTTTTTTAACGTGAACAAAGACGATTTGAAAGACTCTGCAGAAGGGTTTGAGAAAGTCCTGCTTGGAAACATAATAGCAAAGAAGTCTTTTTATTTTATTTTTTCTTTTTCTTTTCCCTTGGCTCTAAAAGCAGGAGGGGAGATAAGACCTTCCACCACATATGCAAATAAGGTGGAAGGGGGGGAGAAGAAAAAGAGAAAAAATTAAAAGAAGCCTTTAGAGGATGGTAATTACCAGGAAGGAATAGTTGCAGCAATAGCAGCATGGGGGTCTGTCATGAGCCCACATACGGTGCTGCCGTGAGGGGATACTTCCCTGCAGCAACACGTCCCCGTCTGCTTTATCCTACTGAGGAGCCACAGATATATCTGATGTTTTTCGATTTAAGGCCTCCAAATGATTGCATTGGAATTCAGTGAAATTGTATTGAATTGGTTGCATTAAAAAGTCACGCTCTTGGCTGAGCTGCAGAAAGTTTTGTAAGGGTGGGTGTATGTTACGTACATGTCTTAGAACACAGGTTTTGTATGAAGTTATAAGTGTGTGATCAATAGGAAAAAATACGTGTTTTATGCTTGTTTTGTTCTGAGATTTAATGGTATATCTGCGGGGGTAGCAACAACCATAGAGCTTCTGAAATGTGTTCTTTAAACACATATATACATTTTTTTTTTTTTTCAAATGAGCAATTAAAGTTGTCCTTGTTGGACACTTCTGGTTATTTAAGTAACAGTTAAGGGAAGCAAGTGTTCTAATGGGCATTAGTGCTAGATAATATGGAGCATCTGGAGCATCCTCAAACCAGACTGAAGTTGCACTACTCCAAAAATAGCGTATTCTCTGATGTTGCTTTCAGCTGCTCTCCTGGCTCGGTAGCTGGTGGTGTCTTTGAAAAACAGAGAAAGCAGTAATACATGGTATTTGAATCTTTAATAGCATGTTAGCTTTAATATTGGTGTAGTTTTTCCAACGGATCTGTTCCCTGATCCAACTCAAAGCGCTGCTGCCAAATGTCAGTGCTGTCACAGGTGAGGGCTCGCAGGCCTATACTGCAAAACCAGACCATAAGTGCACCAAAATCTCCTACATTAACTCAAATCTAGGCAAATGCATCCTGTTTGCCCATATCTCCTCTTCTGGTCTTGCAGAAGATTCTTGGTCAATGCACTCCGGTGGGCTCCTGAGATCCTGTGGGCTCCATCCTGAGATGGTTCCTGCAGGTACCAATGAGTCCCTTTGGGCTACTTTCCATGGGGGAACATCCTTTTTTCCCTTCCCCCTCCCTTATTAAATTCTCACAAATGGTTCAAAAAGCCATTTTATAGCAGAATGATTTGCTTTGAATTGGTGTGGCTTAAATTATGAATCATAATTGCAGTTTAAAATAAGAAGAAAGTCTTAATTTAAGTGATTTGATTTTAATCGTGTCTTTCATCTACATTTCATAGCTGCCTCCCAAGCTTGGTTCTCCTTGGCTGCTTGCTGCAAAACATGTAGATTTACAGCCAGCTCTTGCTTTTTGGTTTTATTTTCTCACTAGGTGGGCATGCTATGAAGATATTTGTTTAAGCTGTTAAGCAGCCTGTCACATATCTATTTTGATTTCTACCTTATGTATCTTTTAAATGTTTTTTCTTTTGTAATGAATAATAGTAATAATTCAGTGCTTATTGCAGACAATCACTCTTCACTGGTGGATGAAAAACTCTGCCAAACTGACATAGGCCAAGTATCATTTATAATTCTTTTAGAATACATTAGCTAATCAATGTCCTTGATACCTAGCATATAAACTTTTCAGTACAGTTTTGAGTTTGAAACTAAGCAATTTATTGAGTGAATTTTGAGCACTGATCTTAGGAGGAGTTAGTATGTGAATTGTTTCATGTCTCTTGAGGTTTTAAAATAAACAGACATTAAAACTCCCTTTAGTGTTTAAAACAGTAAGAGGAAGCAATTTGATTTTTTTTCAGCTGCCAGCTCTCCATTACCTATAAAGGGAATTAAAATGGTTTGTTTAAATTTACATACATAACTTCTGAATGTCTAACTGAAGGCAGGAGAAAACCAGTGTCCAGGTACCCTGAATGTGTTCACCTTCATGTAGACAGAACAGTGATTAACAGAGAGAAAAACAAGATTTTTGTGAGGCTTCCTTTAATTAGTTGCCCAGTTTCTGAGTAGAATTCAAATCCAGTCCCATTTTGAACTGGAAAATCCACGTTCCCTGAGTGCAATGTGTGTCTCAGGTGATATTAGACTTGATGGAATATTCTTAATTTCATCTTTTATGCTAGACCATGTGTTTGGCATGTCACAGATTGGGAGGAGACCCATAGTGGTCCATAGTATGTCCTCCTGTGCTATAGAGTTGGCTTAGAGCAATTCATCTTGTGTCCCTGGAAAGCCAAGGATCACAGAACGGTTGAGATTGGAAGGGACCTCTAGAGATCATCTAGCTCAACCCCCTGCTCAAGCAGGGACACCTGGAGCACGGGGCACAGGGTGGCATCCACACAGGTTTGGAAGATCTCCGGAGATGGAGACTCCACAGCCTCTCTGGGCAGCCTCTTCCAGGGCTCTGCCACCCTCATAGCAAAGGAGTTCTTCCTCGCATGGCGATGGAACTACCTGTGTTTTAATTTATACTCATCACCCCTTGTCCTGCCGCTGGCCACCACCGAGAAGAGTTTGGCCCCATCCTCTTTACATTCTCCCCTCAGGTATTTATACATATCAGTAAGATGTCATATATACATACATATATGCATGCATACATATTGATAAGATAAAGCAGCCTGGCAGGTTTATGGGGTCTATGGGCATCTATGGGAGTCTAGGGAGTCTGGGGAGCCATACGCTCCTTTCCCCCTGTTCCTTCAAGAGTAAAATGCTATTAATGCCTGACTTTGCAAATCCTAGTGGAGCCTGGATCTCTTCACCCAGCCTGTTCAGATGCATCTCACCACTGCTGCTATGGGAGGACATTTTCTCTGGCATCCCTAACTAAAACATCACTGTTCAAGGCAATGACTGCAAAACCCGCACTATGTCGTGACAACTGACACATCCTTGCTGCAGTATGTTGAGCTCCTCACTTTGGGATGCCCTTTTCAGAGGACAGGTCCTCATTAAGCGGGTGGTGTCTGAAAGCTGCCTTCACTGCTGAGGCACCGCAAACTCCCCCTGCAATCACTGGCCCTGCTATCTGTGCTGTGTGTGCATCCATTACAGTGCTCAGGGTGTCTCCTCCGCTACGTAGCCCTAGCTACCTTTTGCTAAGACACATCAATTAAGGCTGTCGAAGCTGTCTGATATGTCGCAGTCAGCCCCATCTCAAGGTGGAGGATGCACTGACATCTGCCAGGCACGAAATCTGTGTTTAGTCAGAGCAAGTCCCTCCTAGGCTGTTGGCAGGAGCAATATGCTGTGGTGACCATCCTCCAGAGAAAGTGGGATCTTGGATAGGATTTCAAAGTCCAGCCTATAATTTACCCTCTTGCCCCAAATACCTTTTTTTTTGGGGGGTGGGGCAGTTCTAGCAGGGAGAACGTTGGCATGAAGGTGAATTAGATGGGGAAGCAATACCCTGTGATGGAAAGGATAGTCAATATTCCCTCTGATGCAGGCTATATAGCCACATATCACTATTCAGACCCCCAAATGTACCCCAGCAGACTGATTCTTGCCCAATGGACTTCAAATGGCCTTTTCTCGTGGTGGCCACCTTCCCTCTTCCCCTTCCAGCCTGTCCCTTCAGAATGGGTGCTCTGCCCATCTTTGCTTCTTCTTGCAGGTCTCCTCTGGCTCCGTGTTCACTGTCTTGCCGTTCCTCTGACGCACGGTTTTTGACTGGCGGGAGGTGATTTAGGGTGACTGAGCTGGAGAAAAGGAAAAAATGTCCTTTGGGAAAAGGAAGCAACACAACAAGAGGAAAGGGTGGACTGGTGGGAGGGAGTTGGCAAAAAGTGGGCACTTAAGGTCAGAAAGAGAAGTGAAGGAGGACTTCACTGGCAGTATATACTCCATGAAGTTAAATAATACCCCATAGGATTTCCAAGGAGAACAGCAAGGCACATCCTGCTCCCTGAGACCCAGCAAAAGCTTTGGGATCCGCCCTTGCAGCCCAGGAGCGCCCTGAGAGCTGGAGAAGAAATTCTTCTGGGACAGCCATGTGAAAGGAATGACAGCTATTCCAAGGCCGTATTGGATTTAAGCAGGAGAAAGGGATGTCAGTGCTCTGCTTTGCCCTCCCAAATAACACGATGCTGCCTACAGCGGGTCCTAAGCTCATTGCTCCTGGAGCAGGTTCTAGGGCTACTGGCCACCTTGGACCAGCTGGCCCTTTTAGGCTCTTTTAGGGAGGATTTCCTTCTAATTCAGCTCAGGAGCAGCGTTTTGGGGGCAGGGGTTTATCTGTGTCTCGGCAGGGAAAATTGGTAGCCCGAGGTGCTGAGGGGCTGGCGGAAGGGCAGCGCTGATAACACCGTGGCCAGAGATGGGTGGCTGCCAGGAAACATCAGAAGGTGGATTGCCTTTGAAGCCAATTTTTTGGAAAGCGCTTTCAGGATACTTTTTATTTATTTATTTATTTAATGTTCCCATCCTGAGGTCTGATTCTTGCTGCAGTGGGGAGTGGGTGGAAGGGATCGTGCACACCTGAGATGAGATGTTTCTGCAGAAACCTCTGCTTGCAAGGGGTAAGGTTGAAGGGGGCACCAAGATTTTTTCCCTCTGCTCAAATTCTGAAGTAGGTGAAGGTATCTCTCACTCAGAAACTTATAGAAGGGAAAACTGCAGCAAAGGCAGGACCTGAGGTCTCTCAGCTCCTATTTTAAGCAACAAGATTGCCCTTTGCTGTGATGAATGCATGCATACAAGGTTCCCACAATTCTCCCTGCAGGGAAAGGAAAAAAAAAAAGGCAGGGAATAGCGAGGCTTGTTCTAGCGAATTGCTCTCACCTTGACCCAAAGTCCAGGGGCTGCAAATTGTCCTGTCCCTGTTCAAACTGTGGCTGTTACCCCAAGAGTTGGGAAAGGAGGCGCTCGCTCTCCTAGCTAGTTCGGATTAGGGCTGATGCGGTTATTTCATAGCAGTGAATATCAGCTTTGGGTTCCAGTTGGAGCTGGGTGTGCTCAGCCCTTTTGCAGTGTCTGGGTCCTTGCTAGAAGAGGGATTCCCCCCTGCTTTTACCCTGTTCCCACTCAGGAAAGTTGATTCACACATATAGCATCAAGGGACTTGGCCATCAAAAACATTAAAGTGCTAAGACTGCCTTTTGGGCTCTATGTCTGGTTTCTTTGGCCTTTCTGCTATACAGAGATGAAGGATTTGGTGCATCACTTTGCATAATTTTGCATCGTTTGAGCAATTCTGCTGCTCTTCTGTGGCACCCTCACCCTTGTAGAGAAACTGGGTGATAGGAAGAGCTAGTGATGGATGGACAGAGGTGTCCATCCTCTGGGTGACACCAACCAAGTGGAGCCATGAGTCATTGATCCCAGGGAGCTGTGTTTGGAGGAGATGGTTTGGCCATCGGCTCACCAGCAGGCCTCTTTTTTTCCATATTCCCAGAAATTGCAGAGCAATGTGTAGTCCTGGGCTTTATCAGATAGTCGTACAGAGCAGCTCAGCTACGAGGAAGGGAGACGCGAGCTCCCAACCGCGCCCTGGAGGTCAAGTCCCGGCTTCCTCAGAGCTCCGGGATTGTTTCTCCTCTCCTTCCTCTCGTAGCTGCTGGCCACTTCCAGATGTGAATGGGAGGAAAACAACTGACTTGCTCTGGGAGAGGCCATTCTCACGATTACAATTATCCAGCCACCCACCACTTGGCTCAGCGCGGCATTAGGAGACAGGAGGATGGTGTATGGACCTGCTGTGGCAAGTCACCACCTTGTTTCAGCCAACATCCTCCTCCTCCTGCTCTGTCCTGGCAAGCACATTCTCTTCATCTTTGGGGTCTGCCGCCTGCTTGCTTGTCTTCTGGTTTCTGAGGTTAGACGAGAAGTTGTTGTGGGTAGAAACCTCTTCTTGGTGCCGAACTGTAGCCATCTAGAAATGGCTCAGAGGTCTGTTTGGATAAGCAGCCCTTACAGCAATGCTCTTGAAATTTTTTAGCTATCTAAAGCAATAATACAAAAATCGATTACCAAGTTATCGATAAGCACTGCTAGAAGTCAGAACCTTCTTTTGATGCCTCAAGTTCTCTTTTTGTCTGCATGGTTAATGCACCAAAACCCTGATTCCTATTAGCTGGTTGGACTCAAGGAGTGTTTTGCTCAGATGACAAGTTCCAGGGACTTCTGCATGGGATGGGGCTCAGGACAATGGAGACACCTTTCCGGATGTCTGGAGGAGTGTCTCAGAACGTGGATCTGGAGTGTGTGGGCATTCTGCAGTTGTCCACGCCTTGCAGTACTATAAGCAGGGACGCTGTACCTCATAAAATAGAGTAGTTTTTGAAGCAAAAGTGTGCTTAGATCCAGCAGTGATCACTTGCAAACATAGCATAGCATCAGCCTTTGCTGGTGAACTGTGGCTGCATTTCCTCTCCTGCTCCCTCTGCATATCCACTTCCAAGTCCAGGAGCCTGACCAGTAGCACCCACTGAATCCCAGTCTGATGTCCCCTATGCCAGTCCTGCTCTGATAGTGACTATCTGTAGGTTCCATCGTGAACCCAAACTGCAGTTCCTGCCCTCTCCTCCTGTCTCCAACCCTACTACAATTGCAGACCTTTATTCTAAAGGAAAAGTGCTAGCTGAATGTGTCAGAGTTTCACCGATGTAACAGAGTTTCACTGCGATGCCAAAAATATGCTCTGGTCTCCATTGTCTCAGGAGCAGAATAATTCGGATATTGTCATGGAGCGCAACCCTATGCCCCCCTTCGGTGTCCAGCCTGTGTCCCAGAGCTGCTAGTTGCATTCCAGAGCCTCTTCTGAGGCGGCAGCCCAGCAAGGGGTTGACAGAACTGCCAAGGGTCTTTCGTGGGAGAAAGATGAGGATCATGACAAATGGCAGGGAGGGGATACGGCTCCGTCTTCCTTCCTGCTTCCGTCGCTCCCTTCTCCTGGCCCGCCATGGCTTGCTTTGTTGTGTGACCACCAGGCACGGCTATGCCACATCACGGCCAGGAGGGACAAGGATTTGGAGGGCAGGAAGAGGTCAGTGAAGTCCTGAGCTGCAGAGCGGCCACAGACAGAGACCTTTTCCTTCCACACCAGGTGCACTTTGGCAGTGAAGCTCTTTTCATGCCCAAACCCATCACTAACTGCAGTTTTTCTGGGAATGGAACATGACCATCATTTCATGTTATATTTGTCTAATATTGCTTGCTGAAATATCTCAGCACAAAACCATTTAGCCCTACTGCTTGAGCGTAGCCTGCTTGCTTGCACTGGATAGGAAGTCCTGGATCCCTGACCTGGCTACAACTATGTCCCACGCTCTTTTGCTCAGCTCCAACCACTCAGGAATCCCACTCCTTGCTGGGAAGCTGGAAGAGCATCATCCTTACCCTACTCAGTCATCACAATGAGGTAATTAGGCTGGAAAGACAATGTAATTCACCAGCCAAGAAACTAGCTTGGTTCACAGCTGCTAGGTCAGTCCAGATGATTGTGTCTCATCTGTCATGACAAAGCTACCTTTAAGTGACTAATTAAAACCATTGCATGATCCAGCTCAGAAGGGATAAACAAAACGCACATTGCCCCGGTCCAGTAAGCCAAGCCAGTTGGCCAGCTAATTAGCAAAACTCTTTTCCTTTTTCACTTTCACTGTTAGGTGTGTAGACCTAAATTCTTGGTCCTGACAGTGGAGAAACCTTCACAAAGATGTGGTAGAATATGTTGCAGAGCAAGATCCTCTGGGAGAGCCTTGGACTGCTTGAGCAGCTCATGGCTGGCTGTGGACCCACAACATATTTTTGGTGTCTAATATCCGCATAAGGGTCATCTTTCCCCTTATGGGATGATGCACCCTTTGGACAGTGAAAGTACAGTGTCCAATTCATGGCAGAAAACAGGAAAATATCCAAGTGCAGTGCCAGCAAACTGTATGTGCATGGTAAACCTCTGTTTTCCTTAGCTTTGTGCTCCTGCACTGTAGGGACTGGGACCACAGCCTTCACTGACCTCTGAATAAAGATGTGTGGAGCCTTGAAAACACCAGGTGCTTCTGCTCTAGGCATTTCTTGCTGTTATTGCAAGTCTGACAAAAAAAAAAATCATCCTATAAAGAGTAAATACACCTGCTCTAAGGGACTTCCTGGGATAAATTCTGATTAGTGTTGTTAGGTTTCCATCTCCATTAAACCCATATATATATATATTTCTTTTTCCTGCCCATGATGTGTCTGTTTTACAGCAGATTAATCTTCTTTTCGCTGCCTGGGCCCAGCAGAGCAGGAACACTGGGCGTATGTTTACCGCCGCTGGGGTCCCAGCCCTAAAGCATAGCAGCCGCTTCTTTTGAAGAACGTACAAAGCAAGGAAGAGGAGCGATTGTTTGGGAGGAAACTGAACCATAATGTAGTAGACTCCTGTGGGGATTAGGATTAGTAATTATTTGTATTGCCGTGGCACCTAACCAAGGCTGGGGCCCTGAGTAACAAGGTGGACCAGCACGTAAATGAAGAGGGCTTCTCTCTCCAAAATCTCTCACCTCCCACATGTGCAGATGGGGCATAGGGAGAAGCTAAGAAATTTATCCTGTGGGAGCATCCTTCCTCTTTGGAGGGAAAAAAAAAGGTCGTCTTTTTTTAAAAAAACCCTTGTGCTGCTCAAAACTGCCACTGGAAAAATCATTGTATTATACTGAAAAATCCTGTAGTGGGAGAGCTCATTTCTTACTGTCTGTGCCTTTCATCATCCGTTCCTGCAATTATATGTATTATTTTAAGGACAGGGAGCACAAGAATGTCTGAATTTGAAGAAGAGGAGCTCTGCAAATGGAGATGTCCCCAAACTCTTAAAAAAAAAAAAAAAAAAAAAAAAAAAAAACAGAGAGAGAGAGAAAGAGAAAAGGAGCTAAAATTGATACTTTTTTTTTTTTTTCTGCAAAACCTCCCATTTCAGGAGAGTTAAATAATGAGGCAATTATGAATTTGCCAACAATAGGGAGGCCGATCTGATTACGCAGATTTAAAGCCAGATCGTCGCTGGGGCCATTTGGTGGGAAAGCAGGTCTGTGCCGGACGGGCTTTAAATAGTTTTGAATAGGAGGGAGGGTTAGCCATGTCCTTCCCTTCCTCGGCTCTCCCCACCTAAAGAATAGTACGGAGCCTCCTGCCAAACACGCCGCATCCACCCCATGGCTCAGCGCGCCTGCACTGCCTTATAAATATATGTGCGTGCATACGTATATGTGCAAGAATATGTAGAGCTCAGCCCGGTCCGGGAAGCCTCCACCCTGAGCTGTGGGTGCGGAGCCAAGGACCAAAAAAAAGAGGAAAAAAAAAATAGAAGAAAAGCGGGACTTGAAATAGCACCGACGCACAAAGGCCCTGCGGAGCCCTCTGTGCCGCGCTAGCAGGAAACTGATTGACTTTGGGCCCCATCGTGGCGATACCAGAGGTCACGGGGGATTGAGTCCTCCATCCTGCCCTCCCTCTGGGCTCCAAACGGCAGCTGAGGGATGGTGGTGGTGGCTTTCATGTCACTGCGGCGCCTTTTGCCCAAATAGCACAAGTTTTGCAGGTGCCCCACAATGTGCCAACAGAGTCAGAACGAGCAGGGAAAGCAGGTGGCACTAAAAAGTGGTTATTAAGTGGGGAATTGCCCCAGATTTTACTGAGGGATGCTTGAGCTGTTTCCCCACCCAAGGGCTCCATCACTTGGCATCATCAGTGGCTTTATGAGCCACCAGACCTTGCAGCATCCTTCACCACCCTAGAGCAACAATGAACTGAGGAGGGTCTTATCAACCAGCCCCGATGTGCTGCAGTGGGTGATGGAGCTGGTGCTGTTGAGCCCGTGGTGGGCAAAGTGCTGCGATGCCACCAGCACTGCATTGATTTATACCCGATGCAAGACTTTTCTGTATAAAATATATATTCTGTATAAATATTCTGTATAAAATTCTGGGCAGCGGGTAGGCGATGTGACTCCTGAGCCGAGGAGGTTAAAGATAAAGCCACCGTCATCCCTGCAGGCGGACCCATCTCTGCAGCGCTGAGTGCGTAAATTTGCGCTGACCTCACAAGTCATCAAAGGCGCCGGGCGTACAAAGGAGGGTGAGGCTGCAGGTCTTATCGCCTCCTCTCCATTGCTTTTCCGCTGGCACATGCGCTTCCTTTTGCTTCCTGGGGTGGACTCAAGCGTCCTCTGAGAGTTGCCTTCCCCTACCATGCCAAGCAAGAGTCCTCCAGGACCGTGGTGCTGCCTTGGGCTGTTACCTCCTTGCCGAAAGACTGGGAGCCTCCCTGGGTAGATGTCTACCCCCTGTCATGGATCTTCTCGCTTTTCCCTTGACTGTGGCAAGCGCAAGCTATTGGGCGCTATGAAGGGAAGGCTGTACCCAGGAGCATGATTGCTGCTATAAATCTTGGTGGGGAATTAGGGAGGAAAGGGAGGTACAAAGAAGCAGACATCAGTTCAGGGGCCGTGGGTTGCAATGCCACAGTGGTGGTGTGTGCCAGGATAAACTGACCTTTCGATCCCCTGTGCCTGTTTTTTTATTATTATTATTATTATTTTTCATCAAAGCTACCTGCAACCAGGCTGAGATCCCTTATTTCTTTAGACTTAGAGTCTCTCTTCTCATTTTCTACTTCTCAGGGTGCAGCTCCAACCTTGAGCTTATTGAGCCCCCAACACATTCTCTGTGGGCTCCTTTTTGCTCTTCACCACTCTTAATTTATGGACATCAAGTTGGTGAAGTTTTCTGTGCCAATTAGCAATTCCTGGTTCTCTAGCAGAAAAGTGGAAGTGGGACCTGCTTCTTCTAACTTGAGACATCCAGAAAGTGCAAATTATCTGCTCTGGATTTGAATGTTAGTGGAGAGACGTTGACATTTCCAGAGGGCAGTTTGCCTTGTCCACAGAAGGATCTGCTTCAAATGAATAGTCATTCATCTGGAGATGCTGGTGTCTCTCCACTGACTATAGAGCATGCCTAGGTGACTAGCTGAGGTCCTCAGTTTAGATAGCACAAGTTTGGGGATCTGATCCTTGCTGCTTTCTCCAGTCCTAATGCCCTTCTGTCTCCTGCGGTCCAGCTTGTCAGGCTCTGAGGTCTTTGAGAAGCCCAAAGTGCCTAGTTCTGCACTTTTTGAAAGAGCTCCCACCATGAGGGGAGTGATGCGTGGTGAGAAGAGGCAGATAGAAGGGGAGTAAACTAAGTACGTCCATTCCCTTGGAGAGCTAGTGCAACTCTGCATTCCTTCCTCTCTCCTGGCATTTGGGATGAGGACCGGTGCCAGCAGGCACGATGCACCCAAGCTGACCTCTGCTCTCCCCCATGTCAACATTACCCGGCCATGGCTCAAGGTGCCTTGTTGCAAGAGTCAGCACAAGCCTCCTGATAAGTGCAAGGACTTTGCTGCAAGATCTACCCACCAGGAAGGCTATGAAGTTGGGACCCTCATCTCTTGTGAAGGGTGTCCAGGCACATGGTTGATGTAAGATGATGAGTGATGTTGTATGGGACAACTCTCCCCAGGTGCTGTCAGGAGAAGAAGCTCAGGGCCAGTTCCTTCCCCGCCTTGCTCTGATTGCTCTGAGTATGAACATGGCCAATTGGAGCAGAGCAAAACCAGTGAATTTGGCTTCCTGACAGAAGTGAGACTGCTTCTGCTTCTTGCTAGGAACATGCAAGTCCACCTCCTTCGAGATGCTGGGATTAGCAGAAAGGAGCCAGGCCCTGCATGAGGTCAATATCATCACCAAACTCAAAATCTGGGGACTTGGCTATGTGCCAAGCTTCCTCTAGAATGAACTTGCTTAAACTTTACCAGCTTCCCTATGTTGGTGCTCAGAACTAAGGAGCAATTTGACTTCATCTACTTCATTTCAGCTAAAATAAATGAGAGCTGATTTAAAACCAAATGAGAGTCCCCACCTGGTGAGTTGTGTGCGCTTTACTTAATCCACTTTGGAATCACACCTTGCGATAATTTTCAATTCATTTTCCTGAGTACCTCTATATAGACAAGCCATTGGGCTGAATAAAAATCAGCTCGGCTCTTGATGGCTCCTGTCCTCATGCCTTTTCAAGTTGTCAGTTTTCCAGGGAAAGCTGGGCAGAGATGATTCATCCTTCTGGGCTGAAAAGCATGGAGAGATGGTGAAGTTAACGGTCTCCCTGAGGAGTCAAGGTGACATTACCAACTCTGGTAGTCTTATCCACACTCTCAGTCCTTATTAAGGTCTTGGGATTCCTCTCCAGATTCAGACAAATCTGGGCTTTTAGCTGGGCTTTTTACTTTCTCTAGGGGAAAAAGCTTATTTAGCACTTTTGCTTGTAGACCAAAACATGAAAGACTATCTTACTGGCTAACAACCTAGAAGTTATATAAGAAGAATCCCAAATTTTCTGTAAAAAATGTATATGTATTTATTATATGCATTTATAAGCATCCTGTGGATTTAAGGCATTCTCATGACTTTCAGTGTGATTTTGATTCATGACCTTCATTTAGGCCAAAGGTAGTTGGGCTTTGCATTGCTGCCAAGACCATTTCATGGACCATTTCTCAATGTAAAGCTTGAGTTTCTTCCTAAGTCCCTAGATGACTCTTGTAGAAACAGAGAGTTTTCAGTGCTAAATAGGCCGGACGTCATGTCCTTCAACTGCTGTCTTCATGCGGAAAACTCCTACAGGGCTTGTTTGCAGGAGGGAGATTGATACTAGCTTGGAAAAGGAATGTGTTGTTCTGCCACAAATTCTACTTCAAAGAAGCAAGGTAGCTGCAGGACTATTCCATCCTTGCAAATGGTGTCAAAAAGGACTGAGAAGGATATGAGCATGGCTTAGCACTGAGCTTTGAAGGGTCTGCCCAAGGAGGGAAATGCTTTTCTTTTGGCTTGTGCTCCCAGCATTTCCGCTTCAGCAGCCCCACTGCCGTTTCCTGAGCAATGAGAGGGTTTCTACTTGCGCTGTGAAGAGTCCACGGTTCATTTTGCAGCCTGGGAACGGTGTGGGATTGGAGGCAGATTGGTTCCAAATCTCATCATCACCCAGCGGAAGAGGATTTTTCCAGGTTTAGTGATGAAAAATAGCTGTGGGTAGAATGGAAAGGGGTGTGCATGTCTGTATGTGTCTGTTCACCTCCTTGACAACACCATGCAAAAGGATTTGGGAGACTTCATTTTCCACACTGGTCTTCCTGTCTCTTTTTTATTATTTTTCCTCTTTCCCTTCACTTCTTAGATAGCTATGGACTGTACCTGGGAAAAGATACAGAAACATAGTGCTTCGTACAGTGTCCTATGATAGCCATGAGGGAGCCTAGAGTAGAAATTGATCCCGTCACCAGCATCTCCCACCTCTGGCCTGCAGTTGGCCATGCAGATGATGCTGCCTGAGATGGGCCAGTTGTGTCCATATGGAAGAAAGTTGTCACAGCCCAATCACAATTTCTTGGCAACAAGCAGTCCTCAAGGAATAATTCAGGAGAAATCCAAGGTTGGCATTAATGATCATTTTTTTGAGAGGAACCCATTTCTGCCTCTCCAAATGGACCATTTACAAGGACTGAGGAAGAGAGGGGTTCATGGATTAGACTGCTGCCACTGCAGGCAGATTCACATCAGTGAAAATCTAATTGCTCTGAAATTTCCAAAAGCCCTAGAAGTTGTAAATCAAAGTGCTCTCCTCCAGAAGAGCAAATATCTCCTTGCACACTGAAGAGGAGTATCCAAGCAGGGAGATGTGCTTGGGATGATTATTTTTAATAGTTTGTCATACTTCCAAATGAAACAACAGACAAGCTGAGCTGGCTCAAATACTTGCAGAAAGAGCTGATAGGGAATTTGTTAATGAAGCAGGTTTTTCATCAGAAAATGCCAGTTCATCAGAACCTGAATTTTGGGGATGAGTGTAGCAATTACGGCAGGAACAGCATCTCAGGCTTTGCCTGGGTTGCTCGATCAAAGTTTTAACTGTAGTAGCTTATCTGCAATGTGGAATGGTGTTTTCTTCTCCCAAACAGGCTATCAGAATATACAACCTGCTCCTCGTACTCCCAAAAGCTGTCTTATGAGTAAAATGAAGAGAGGCAGATCTTACAGGAGGGACAGAGCTGCAGAAGCTTGAGATCTGGTTCACTTACCCCTGCTGTGAGAGTCTGAATCCCCTCCATCAGATGCAACAGAGGCAACAAAAAGAGTATTTTTTTTTTTTTTTTCCCTAGTCTCAATTAAAGTAGGGCAGTTTATGGCTCATTTAGGGGGCATGAGTGACTATAAAATCCTTCAGCTCGCTAATAGTCCTCAGGATGACATTAAGGTGCTCCAGCTGAGCCATATCTCCAGGATGGTGGTGCAGAGCGGGAAGCCCCCGGACACTCCAGTCCATCTGGACAGGCATGATAAGAGCAAAATCCTTCAGGGCTTGAAGCTCATGGCTGTTTTTCCCTGGTGTGCAGCTTATCAGGTAAGTCCTTCTGGGCAGAGGCTCTGGGCAGGCTGGGGCTCCGGATTCGTTCCATTTGATAGTGGAGAAAAGGACCGTTGTCGTTATTGTTGCCTCCCTTTCTGCCACCCGTGTGCGAGACCAGCACCAAACTGGAAGCTTTTATCAATCAAGCCTCCTTACAACAACAAGGTTCCCTGCAGAAAACAAGCTCAGTGGTTTTAAATCAAGGTCCAGACATACTTGTTTCCTTCCCGAGAGATATTGTAGCCCTCACTAGATCCAACTGTCAGGTCTCGTCTTTAATATTTTCTCTCAAGACTATACTGCAGCAGGATTATGATTATGATAATTATCATCATTATTTTATTCTGACAGAATCTGGGATGGATAAAGATGCCTGCACAGGAAAGCTGGGCTGATGGGTGAGGGTTCCCAAAGCCCACAGATGCTGAGCATCAGCCCCTTCCCCATGTTCTCTCCTGCAGGAGACCAAGTTTGTCCCTGACCCCTGTGAAATCCTTTTGTAACAGTGATGGTGAGAGTGGCAGTGAAGGTGTTGGGTAATGCTGAGATGAAGCTGTGATTGAAGGGTGACAAGTGACGGCCGAGCAGCGTGGCTCGGTCACGGCTCCTGCCAAAGCCTCATCAGGTAGCTCGGGAGGCCGGCGCTCTTTGGACCTGTCTTTCTCCAGACAGGAGGAAATCTGTTCATAAGAGAAATCTGAACACCTCCTGATTATAGTTGGCTCTGGTAGCCAGCTCGCTTCCAGTACAAATAATTACATTTTGTGCTCCTCTGGTATGCCGGGTCCTTATGGTGCACCCTCAAGGTGGCCCCTTGCAGAGGCCACACCACCGGAACCTCACCACCCGCCTTTTCCCTGTGACAAACTCACCCCTGGCCCTTTCTGGATCAGGAAAGGCTGCAAACGGAGAGGCTGATAGGAACCGGCTCATATCGCCTCCCCTTCCCTGGGTCACTCAGTCTCCCGAGGTTTCTCATCCCGTCGGGAGCTGGTTTCGAGCCGGGCTCGCCGGCCCGCCACAGCGGGGTGTGTCACCCGCCGTTTCCGAAGTTATTCTTCTGAGCTTCCTTCTCGCACTATTAATAGATTTTTAGCCAATCTTGAGCTGTTTCAACAAGGTGGTAGAGACTGGCGGGGGTGTTAAAGAAGTAGGAAACGGGAAGTTCTGAGGCGGGGAATTAGTTTAGCAACGGGAGCTGCACAGACAGGAGAAGGAGGACATGTCCTTTCGTTTTGCCTTTTGCACTGACGCATTTTCTTTTTTTTCGTGCTCAGAGCTGTGGCCTTTCTAAATAACCTCCTCCCCTTTGGGCATCTTCCCTAGCCTGCAAAAACCTCATGTATACAAAGAGTTGTCAAAAGTGGAGCATTATTGGGTGGCATGCGGAAACAGTGGTCCTCAACTGATGGCAGAGTAAATTCCATTGGCACAAAACACCACACGTTTCCTTGCCCATTTTGGGTGGACTTTTCACATCCGAGCAGCTCCTCATCAGGATGCTTATCCTCCAGCGTTGGCCAGGAGGAGGCCCAGAGCAGCAGGGACCAAATGCATCATCTCCGGGCTCTCAAACCCTGCTTCCTTTGGGTGAAACCAGGCTGTCTTTGTAGCTAGCAATCAGGGAAAGTTCTCAGCCCTCCGGGGCCCTCCCCGCTGCAGAGACACCGTATTGCAGATGTAGTCATAGGATGCACACATCAGGAAATGAAATCATGTTTTTGCAGTGCTCTCATTTCCTCCGGGCTATTTGCTCTCTGTGCGCATGCATGCGTGCGTACAAGGCTTGCCTGCTTCTCCTGGAGATAAACTTATTTGTTGATTTATCTACCTATCTATCTTTCAGGCATGTCTGCACCATTTCCCACTAATCTATGCAAGGATTTGGGGTGACACGTTCATGAGGAGAGGTGCAGACCCTCGTTGTTAGACTCACATTAGTGCTAAAAGACTTCAGCACATCCAGTCACAAGAGCATCTTGATGGGAGACACGTGGTCTCATAATTGTTAGTTTAGGCTATTTTTCCCTAACTTGATGAAATGATTATGGTCCAACAAGCGACCCCCAGTAAAGGGTGCTGCCCTGTCGAAAGCCAATCAGGAAGGTCAGAGGCAGGTAATTTTATTTCTGCTTTCTTGAAAACCGAGTGAGGGCTCCTGGCTGAAATCCAAGTGAACTTTCCTTTTCAGGCTTATAGAAATAATCTCTTCCTGGTAAAAGAGGGGGTTGACATTGGTGACTTGGCAGAATTCCCCTCCCTTCTTCTTTTTTCCCTTTGCATGCCTTAAATCCTTTTACCCTTGGGCTCACAGTGTGAAAGGGTTATTCTTACACTGCTGGAGAAAATATAGCATCTTCTGTGAGCAGTTTGGGTGTTAGAGGCACACTGAGCATTGTCTTGTCCTATCTATCTGCCTCTTCTTATCATTGATCTGTGCCTTGCAGGTTTTTCCTCTTCTTTTTAGATCAAATCCTCCCCAACAGGGCTCACGACCAGTTATTACTGCCAGGTCGACCACAGGGATTTGGCCAATCAGGCAGGAAGAGAGAGAAAAAATAAAATAGTCCTATAGCTCGCATAGAAGGAAAACAGCAACTCCTGGCCTTGCATTGCTCTTGCTCTTTGTTTTGCATGTGTTTCTGCTTTGGAATTAGGTATTTGGTAGGCTGTTGGTTCAAAACAACAGTGATGAGTCTGCCTAAGCCAGGCCTTCTGCTTGTGGTGGCAGGGTTACTCACCAGAAATTTTCCTGTCCTGTCTATGGCCTTCAGGTCAATTTTGGGAAGGGAGATTTTTTTACCTAAGGCTTCTCAGTGGTGCCACCCAGCCCATTAGAGCAAGAGTGGGTTTATAGGGAAAGAGCAGAGTGATAAAGTGCTTTCTGGATGAAATATTTTGTGGTGCTGCTTGCCAGAGAGATGCAGGTCATTACCCACCAAAATTTCCGCCACTATAGCATTTAGCATCACCTGACCTAGGCCTGGCCTGTGTCCTACAATGTCCTACATGTCTGCATGGTTGGCACCCATTGAATGTATGCATTCATCCAGTCACCCCTGTTGGTGGTGACTCACCCCTTCCAAATCAGGAGAGTGGAAGGCTCCTCAGGTTGTTCATAGGCCATTTAAATCCCCAGGCATGGTTTAAAAACAAGGAACAAATTCCTGTTTTAAGATCTCTCAACCTTAGCATGAGAGGTGCACGAAGCAAGACTGGAAGCAGAATGGAAAGCTAAACAAATAGTTTTGTGGCCTTCAACTCAAAATTTCAGTTCTTCTCCCAGTTGCTTTTTCAGGAGGCATGCCCCCATGTTCCTCCAAGGAGGACCTGCTACCCACCTCAGCTGGAAGATCACTCAGACTTCTTCCATACGCTGGTAGGGACCCCTTGCATTGGGCATTTTTACCCAATAGTTGCTAGAAACAGCCTGGTGCAAAAGCTCTTTGATAGCTCCACAGCTCCCTGGGATGGGATGGGTGAAGCACTGAGTCCGGGCTGCTCTTTTCTTGGCTCGTGGAATCCTGGCTAGCCGCTGGCACTGGTCCAGAGACAAGGCACCGACCTTCCTCTCTCTCCTTTGGATCAAGTTGAGTCAAACTGTCTTTTCCACCTCTCCTTTGGTGAGCACTTTCTTCCTCCCCTCTGGGCCTGGGCTTTGTGGGATGAAGAGGAAGTGACAGCAGTGGGATATTTCCACCTTCCTTCCTATTCTTTCTTTGTTAAATTTCTTTTGTCTTTGCTCTACTTTTAGAGGTTGCTTTTTCTTGGTTTGCTTGTTGTTAAGACTCCAGATAAACCTTTACATACCTATTTTTGGATAGCAGTTTTCTGTCTTGCAGCAGCCATCACGGAGGATTCAGGCCAGCTAAGGAGAAAGAAGACAACTCGATCCTAACTTTTGTACCTGTTGGGTGCCCGTGGCTGATCTTACTCCCATGTTTCACTTCTTCACCTCTCCACATTCAGACAGCAACTGATTTAATAAGAAATACAACATCGCTCCACACATAGTCTTGTCCCACAGTTGTGCTGGAGATATTTTTTTCTTACAAATCCAAGGTTTCTTCCAGTAATCCACCATGCTGGTTTTAGTTAAACTCATTAGTCATGGTACCTTTCAGATCATGTAGCTCAAAACACACCAGGTGCCCTCACAACATAATGGTGGTCTCAGAAACAGCCAGTACGGACCCAAGAGTAGAAAATATGTTTGGGAATGGGGGTCTTCATGTCCTTTCTCTCATCTTTGAGTTTCTCTATATGGATGCCTGTCACTACTGGCACAGATCCCAGCCGTAGCCTTCCAAAGCCATCCCATGCTCAGGCAGCTTCCAAGGGTCCTCTGGTGACTCCACAAGTTGCCCAGTCTCCCCATTCCAAAACCTGCTCCTACGTCTTGTATCTAACTTGTCTCCACCTCCCGGATCCAGGCCCGGCAGCGCTGATCCAGGTCAGATTTCTTCAGGTGAAGCCAAGGTGATGCTCTCAGAAACTTTAGCTTGCATCAGATCTTTGAACCGCAACCAGTGTAAATAAAGAGATTCTGTAAGAGCAAGAGCAATGGATAAAAATTATCTCATGGCAAGTGAGGGGGCTCTTCCAATGATCAGAAACAAACAAAAAAGTCCCCGAATTTTATATCCAATCTACTAATGAATGCACCACATTTTATCTTTGTGGCATGTCTCTCTTCTCACTCAGGCCGTCCTTTGGCCACTTACCTCGCTGAGAAACAGCCTCATAATTTGAGAATTTAAAGTATTCTTCAGAAACCAACTGGCAGGCCCACGGATCTCTTTGTGAATGATAAAGTGAGATAACCGAGCAACGGGCAGCCCCAGGCACCGCTCTCTACATTGAGCCCAAGCTCTTTTCCCAGTGAGGTAATGTCAGCTCCCAGCAAAAGGCTTCATGGGTTTCCTCAAAAACAAATAAGCTGTGATAAAAGCAGCATTTCTAAGTGATGTTTCAGGCTCTATGGGCTCAGGGTGAAAAGCACGTGGGAATTTTATGGTTAAGACTGTACTTTCATAACAGCACTGGGGCTTTGTGTGGGCAATGTAGATGGAGCCCATTGTTCCCCTGCTTGGTTCTGCATTTCTTACCTAAAGCAATCTTTAAACTTTTTTTTTTTTTTTTTTTGTTAAGATTTATCTTGGAAATTGTACACTGACTTTAAACATTTCTATGCAAATTCCTCCATCCTTCCTGAACAGTAAAAAAGACAGAAAAAAATCAGCTAAACTAACAAGGAATCATAATTTGGTGATACTATTTGCCAAGGACAGTAGATTCAAACATCCTTGAAATTAAAATAACAGAGCTATAAGTAAGCATGAAAACCTATCCAGTATTGACTTCTTATTTCAGAGCAAGTAGAATAAACATTTCCATAGTTTACCCAGTAGGGAATTTCAGTCTGCACATTGTTTCGTAAATTTATGCGAATGTGCCTTTTGATGATGGTTTCCTTAGCTCCGATTTTATTTGGGCTTTTTTTGCTTTTTTTGCTAGGTGTCAGCTCACAGGATGACAGCGTTTTTACAGAAGTCAGAACAAAGCCAGGAGGTGATGCGCAGCCTGTCTCTACCATAGCCACCAGTACAGCCCAAACAATCAACTCTAAGAGCAACGCAGGAAGCTCAGCTTCTGCCTCACCACAAGTCTCACCTCCTTCTGTCTCACCTCCCACCACAAGTCAAGGTGTCATGTTAGAAACTGACAAGGGAAGCCCAACATCCAAACCTACTACGCCTCCCAACACGTCTTCAGCCACAAGCTCTTCAGACACTCCAGAAAAGGTACTATATGGCCCTGTGGTGTCTTCCAGCACAGCTCAGATGACCAGTCTTACAAACACCCCAAGGAAGCCATCGTCCATCCCTACTCTATCTCCCAGTCCAACTCCTGGGATCAGCCCTACAAGCAAGCCTGGAGACCCACCACCCATCCCTGTTCCATCGCCCAGTGCCAAGCCTTCAGCCGGCTCAGGACCATTGGTATCCACCACTACTGTGCTCTCCAGTGTGGTTCAGCACCAGAACAGCCTTTCAGGCAGCTCAGGAACCTCACAAACCACCCCTGCTGCCACATCTCCCAGGGCAGCTCCAGGGATCCATCCTTTGGAGCGGCTGCCGAGCACTGCAGCCAGCACCACGACCCCTGCGGACAGCCTTTCTCCTGACCTCAAGGACCATGTTTCCTCCACCAAATCTGTCTCCCAGCAGCCTCATTCTTCGCCCAGTTCTGAAGTCCAGGGACCAGCCTCTTCCCCCAGACCTGCAAGTGTCAGCACTTCTGCTGCCCCTTCTGCTGGATCTGTCTCCCCCACTACTAGTAAAGCCTCTCAGTCTTTAACACCCGGGAGTATAGACAAGGTCTCTCTTCCAGCCACCACCCTGACTTCTGGTGCAGGTACCAGAAAATTAGAACCTTTATTTTCTGAGGTGACGAATGCTTTTGTGATTTTCAGACTACTTTAAATATCTTGTGTTACTAGGGGGTATCTTCTCCTCGCCTCATTTGAGGACTTTCCAGCATAGTTGAGTCCATGTGAACTGGGTGTTTAGGTTCCCGTTGTCCTCAGGTGGCGATCAGGTCAATGCAGTTAGTGAAATTCAAGGTGAGATCCTCTGAGAAAATGCAAACGGCTGCTTTCAGATGGACTAAACTGTGCTCTAAGCACCATCAACTGCAGTGACTCGATCTACAGTGACTACAAAGGGAGCCCATGGCGAGGAGTTTAGTAGAGTCTGACATTGTAGATTCAGAGAGTCAATTCAGAGAGATTCAGAGAAATGGACTGACAGGACCCTCTATGCTGAAGCTGGAAGATGCCCGCATGGCTGACAGCTCGGTGAAGACTGTCTAGGCTTGCACAGAACACAAGCTTTTTGCGGCTAAGCTCTGAGTCTACAATCTCTAAAGAGTCTAAGCAATTGGGAAGGTTTTGGTTCCGCCTTAGCAGCATTGCGAGTGTCCCCATGTTGTTTTGGATCTTGCTGAACACCATTAGTATACTCTATCTATACCCTTGGTGATTCAGAGTTCATAGTCCGAAATTAGTGTCCAAGGGATTGTCCAAATGCCCTAGTAGAGGCACAGCTTCAGGCTCCCCTTTGGCAGTTTGCCTTCCAGAATTTACAGGGGAGCAGTTGCATAGTGGGACTGTGAAGTTTTCATGAAGCCTTTCAGGCTTAGGGAGATCGTAGACACAGCTCAAGTTTGGCCCTGAATAAAAGCTGCTGTGGCACTGAAGCTCATCTGTGCCTTCCTTTGGAGAATAGCTGGTCGATCTTAATGGATTTTCCAGTTGGCTGCAATGTGGAAGCCACTCATGAAGCCATCTTCGCTCCATCAGCCTTGCGGCTCCTCCTGTTGTCAGTATTACAAAACAGGCCACACACATAATACAAGTCCGTCCTTACCGCGTCCGTCCAGGTCATGCTTCAGGCATGTTACCAAGCAAGGGAAGGCAAAATGGATATTGTCACGCAGGATGTTTCTTTCCCTTCATGCTCCAGAGGTCTGTTTCCCATTAAAGGATAAAGAACAAAATTATGTTGATTCAAAATTGACCTCAGTTTTGAATTTGAGGGCATCTAAGTAATGTTTTTGGTTTTGAAATACGCCCTCTCCTGGAGCCTTCAAAATGTGTATGGGAGAGAAATAACCATCATTGATCATGGAAGATGCAAAAATCGCCAAAGCAAACCCCTAAACAGGCTGTAAACAGATTATGGCATTTCCGTTCTCTTTGATTGTCACATTCAGAGAAACTATCAGGAAGACCCAAAGCTGTACATACATTGCTAGACACAGGGAGCTTCAAGGCAGATCCAGAGATCCAAATAAATGTCACTGTAAATTTAATTTGCAGCTCACAGGTGGAGCTGTATCAGCTCTCTCCTCTCTACTGAATCAGTGTCTTTCTGCTTGCTTTCCGGTGTACGTTGGGAACCCAGGTCAGACCAGCCATGGACAAGGACCTACACCAACCGAGCCTGCAATTGCTGACCAGAGCCCAACCAGCACGCAGACGTTGTCCCCAACCTCCAGTCACCAGATGACGAGCAGCAGGCCGGGCCCTCAGCACCGTAACGACACCTTCCAAAATGAGGTAATGACACCTATGGAAGGGGGGCATTTCATAATGGTGTCCCAGAAACGAACAAAAAAGGATCCTCTTTCTTAAATGATCTTTCTGACACTGGGAACATCTTCAAGCTGTGCCCTGGAGAGCAGGGGCCAGGCATTCCCTGTGCACATAGCACTTCTCTGCAGGCTTTTATAACAAAAGCTGGAACTGGTACCCCAAACATATTAATTTTTAGCTGGCACTCAATCCACGTGTAAAGCCTGCAGCTCTTCTCATCCTGTCTGAGTCAGAGAGAGATCTGTCTTTGGAAAATTGTGTATAGACATGAGCCAGCAACACAAGAACAAACAAATCCATTTCCCCTCTAACTTTCTAGCAAGGAGATGCAGAGGCTAGGGGATGAGTGAAGACTCCTGCGTTTGTCTTCTCTCCATAAAACAACCCACAGATTTGGCTGGGCTGTTTCCAAAGCTCTGGTTTTGGTCAGCCTGTTGTATCAATGATCAGCTGTCCTTCAATCCCTGGCAGTGATTTAAGAGTTGCTTTTCCTCTGTCTTTCTAGGTCATTTGTGAAGACCAGATGCAAGATAGCTGGCCCATCATAATCCTTAAAGAAGCTAAAACCTGTGTAAGTAGCTGCTTTTCTGAGTTTCTTTCTGGCTGGCCTTCTTCGTAGGAGTAGCAGCTGTGCTGCAGCTAGAGAGGACAATAACCCGCGGAGCTCCGAGCTCACAAGCCTGCAGAGACAATAATTACTTCACAGAGCTAAGACATAATCCCTTTCGAGGGGTAAAACACAGTAAATGCAACCCAACACCCAGCAGTCTCACCTGGTGGGGAACATGGTTGGAGAAGTCCTTGAAATTCCTGCTCTGAGGGGGCTCCTGCAAAGCACTCTGCCAGTTACACAGAGCATAGTGACTTCTGGTGGCATGACAAGGGGGTCCAAAGGCACAGCTGTGCCCGTATTGGGATGGAATAGGGGCGTATGGTTTAATTCATATTGAGTATTAATATTAATTTCATATTTCTTTCATAATTGAGATACACTCCCCTCCCACCGGTCAGCTTCCCATTCTGCAAATTCCTGAAAGCTGTAGCAAATTTTATGCCTCCCGAGCAGAGCAGATAACAGAGAAATGGCACTATCTGGTTTCCCTGCTTTGTAGACCTGGTAAACAAGTCTATGAGCCAAATCTTGACAGCAAAGTGAAAAAAAATCCTTTGAGTTTTGCAACCCATGGGAAAACAGGAAAGTGAGAGCTCTAAGGAGAAATGTTCCAGAAATGGCTTAAATCCTGGCTAGGAATAACGAGCCAAAATAGGGATTTCATTGTGCTGGGTGCTGTATGCACAAGTAGTTTACACTGAAGCTCAGTTTCAGTGACGAGCCAGGTAAAGAGCGGAGAGGGAACACGGAGGACCAAGATGATGGATCCCCAGATGATCCATGGCACATCAGTGGCAGAAGAGACCCCACATTGCCTTAGGGCTTGTTCGATGCTTTGCACATCAGGGCAGTGACTGGAGCAAACCTCTTGGGAACAACCCTGGGAATCGCAGGCAGTTCAACCCACTGCACCTTCATTTTGCCAGTTGCAATAAATAAATTTTTAAAAACCCTACATTGCATATCCTAAAAAAAATAAAAAGCCAAATAAGTGGCTGTTGGTAACATTTTGGGGACTGAAGTTCCTTGAAACATTCCTAGGATATTTCCCCTTTGGTTGGCACTTTTAATTAGGTTCATCAATTTGGCCAGGTTCATCTGCTCTCTTAGTTGCCTCTTCTTTCAGTTATGGGAGGATCTTAATGATCACGGTTCCCTAATGAGACACTATTCAACTAGATTCACTTCAGATAGGATGACTTTTCAAGGGCTCAGCTAGCACACTGATGTCAAGTTGGGTTTTAGTTTGCTTTCGTTGTCTCTTTGGGGCTCTCCAGCCTATGCAGCTGCCCTGTTTCTCATCCCCAACCTAAAATCTCTGAAGAAGGGGGTGACCATGTCTGAGGCCAAAAGCCAGTGAGATTACAGGGGCCTCAACTCAGGTGTCCTGGCTGGTCTGGTCACCCTTGCCCATGACACAGAAATTGAGGGTGGCAGGGACCTCTGGAGACCCTCCGGTCCAACCAATTGCTCAAGCATGGTCAGCAGAGCAGGCCTTGCCCAGCTGGGTTTTTGATAGCCTTAAAGACGGTGACTCTACAACCACTCTGGACAAACTGGTCCTGTGTTCAGTCCGCATCACCCAACACCTGTTATAGAGCAAGAAAACCTTCATGGACAACCCTGCTTTGCCCCACTCCAAGTGACATTGCTGCGGCTGTTGGTTTCCCACATGCTGGAGTATCCCTCAGGATACTCCTCCCCCCAGTGCCTGGAGAAGAGGAAAGATCTGCAGTGCTCCGGGCCACCTCGGCAGCCTCCTCCTCTGGCCCCATCTGCCCTGGGACTGTTGCTGGGACAGCCCAGGGACCCCTGCGCCGAGCAGGAGCTCCATCTCCGTGGCCCTGGCCAGTTGGCCAGGGAGGTTTGTTGACTCAGACGCCGTTACCTCATCTAGGGATGTTGGTTTTAGGTCCCCGCCAGTGTGGGAACCGGATTAGCTCAACGCGCCAGCGCCTCTCAACTGCAGCCAAGGAATGTGGCCGGCCGGAGGGGGAGAGCCGCCAGGGCCCAGCATCGCCTCCAAAGGGAAAGAAAAAGGAAAAAAAAATAGGAAAATCCTCCCAAGGGACAGGACTGTGATGGGCAGAGAGGCTTGGGAACCTCTTGGCAGCAAAGCGGTTCGGCACAAATCACCCATCGAAGGCTGACTGTCAGCCCCGGGTCTAAATTCCCACCCCCGGCACCTACCTGCCTCCAAAATTCAAAGGTTTTGCTTCCGCATAGCACAGCAGGAATGATGCACGATCTAGAAGCAGCAGGAGAAAATGCCGGAGCTGGGAGGAAACCCAGAGATGCGAGGATGCTCAGAGGGAATGAGCTGCTCGCGTGTTCCCCGCTGCCCCATCCTCCGCTCCACGAGTTTTCCTGCAGCGGAGGCTCTCCCGGTGCCGGTTCCCAGGGCGCCGCAGCCAAGCGCCACCGGGGCGCCCACGGCAGCCGGGGACTGTTCCTTCCGCCACCGGCATGTGCATCCTGTCTCCGCTCGCCGCCTCCAGAGTGGCTTCCCTATTATTTAGATAAGATGGGGTGCGATTATGTGCCTTCCTCACCCAGGCAGCTCCTCCTCCTCCTCCTGGGCATGGCCCGGAGCATCCCTGTTCTGGGCGGTGGGCGAGCGGCTGGCTCGGATCCCCGTCCCTCAGGATGCTGCTGTTCCCATAACACCACAAGCTGCCGCCCGCAGATAAGGGCAGTGCAGGGACCTTGGCGGGAGGGGCAGCCAAGGAGCTGCTTTTAACCTTTCCTGTTTGCTGGCCCCAGCGGAGGCCCAAGCAGAGGAATATGGGAGTGGAAAGGAGGCTCCAGAGAGCAACTAAATGGCTCTGGTGGCAGCAGCCCAGGGAAGGAGTGTGATGCACCTCCATCCTTCTGGCTTTCCTAAAAACTGTGCTGAGAACTACCTGGCTCATTGCATGAAGCTAGAGATGCTGGGGCAGTGGGATTGCACAGGAAATGATCAGGTCTCAGCTCCTGATGCCTTATTACCCCCGCAGGCTGAGTGGAAGTCGCTGACCCACAACGGCTCCCTGTTCAAGACCTTCTGCTCCACGGATCGCTACAGCTACGAGCCCAGCAGGGACACGTGCACAGTGACCCTGGCGTCCGCAGAGCCACGGTCGCAGCGCTGGGCCGTGTGGGTCGTCGTGCACCGTGAGTATGCCCTGATCCCCGTGCCGGGTGGTGGGGACTGCAAGGACACCAGCTTTGTCCCTTGGAAAGTCCCACTAGGGACCCAGCTGGGACTTGGAATCTACCTGAGTTTCTCTAAGGGTCTCTGGTCCCGTGGTCTTTTCCATGGGACGTTCGGTAATCCCAGGAGGGAGCTACCTACCCACCAGTGCCCATCTGACAGCTGGAGCCTCAATCCAGACAAACCTCCTCTCCATTCCTCCACATGTCTAGGTACAAGTCACCAGGACAAAAAAAACGTCCTGTAGGGGAGAGGTAGCTGGGGGGTTTCTTGACCACTTTGAGGCCTTTCAGTGAAATCCAGCTGCAGCTTCTCATGGGAGCAGGCTGGAGACCCCTCACCCTCATTAAGGCAGACACGCATGAAGATCAGCTGCTGCTCCCAAACCAGAGCTTGGGACAGAGGTGGGACATGTGGCCTTGGAATGGGGATCTTGTACCTCCAGCATTGCCACCACTGATCCCCTCCTCCTTCTGGTTCTTCCTCATCTTCTTGCGAGGAGCCTCCAGGACCCACTTTGGTCTCTTGTGCTGCCTCCCTGCTGGGAGAAGAGGTCTTGGGTCCTCTGGTCCTTTTTGGTTGTTGTTTTTGAACATGTTTGGCAAGGCCTAGCCCCTTGTCATGCAGTGCCGTGCACCTCCTTGGAAACGGGTCACACTTGAACCTGCTGCTGGGTGGCCTTCTCCTCCTCCATCCAGACACTCACCAGGCTCCTTTCTTCCCTCAGTTCACCTGGACCCTGAGAAGGTCTTCAAGGAGCTGAAGGAGAAGAGGGATGAGTTAGAGCAGGTAAGTGCCGGAGCAGGGATGTTCTCCAGCTGGGGTCCCCCAGGAGCGTTTCCGGAGGACGAACACTTGCCCTAACCCACCCTTCCCTCAACAGCTTGGCATCACCAACGTCACCTTTCACAATGAGCAGCAGGACGAGGAGATCAAGGACCGCTTCAGCACGCCTCTCATCATCACCATCATCACGCTGGCTGGCTCCCTGCTGCTCGTTGCTGCCATCTATGGCTGCTGCCACCAGCGCTTCTCTCGCAAGAAGGACCAGGTGAACTCTGCCCCTGGGCAGGTGGGAGCCCTGATGGGCAACGGGGAACTTAGGAGACTTGGAGATAGAGCAGAGGAGGGGACCAGGATGGTCTGACTGCCAGGGGGAAAGGAGGTTTGTCCCAGGGTGTCTTCACCCCAAAGGTGCCTACAGGAGGTGAAGAGCTTCAGCATTCCCATTTCTCCTGGCAGGAATGTCCACCCTTGGGGTTGACATCACCCATGAGGATCTCTTAGGCTCACAGGGCAGGATTGAGCCGATTACTAGGAGCTGCTGGTGCTTCGGAGGGGCAGTAGCTGCCCATGGGGCTGCTGGAAAGAGCAGCAGGAGCAAAGAACAGTGACGGGCTGGTGGTGCTGGGGCATGGAGAGGAGTGACACGGATCCCAGGGCACCCAGTGCTGATCAGCATCCTCCAGTCAAATCGTAATTTTTATGGGAGAGGCCAAAAAATGGAGGTTGCAGTATTGTTAGGAAAGTTGCAGAGTTCCTGCCAATTTGGGGGCTTTTTTTGGAATGTTTCTTCTCCACCCAAAGAGACCCAAACCCTTCCATTCCCCGTTTCATTCCTCCGGGGTGAATCCCAAGCTGCCGCTGGTCCCCACTGAGAGTTTGGCTTTGGAGCCATCCCAACATGACCGTCAAAACCAAGTTTTGGGGAGGGAGCAGAGGCAGTGTCGCCAGAGCATCACCAGAGCAGCCACAAAGCCCCAGTGACACCTGCACGAGCAGGATGGTTTGCATTTTTGAAGGGGAAAAATGCTAAAAATTGCAATTTTTTTTTTTTTTTTTTTTTTTAAAAAAAAGAGGAGAAGCAAATGGAGAAGGGAGCCCTTGCTGTTAAAGCTGTGCAAAGCGAGGCATAAGAGGGAAGGGAAGAAGGGGGACAAGAACAGTCAGCAAACAACCCTCCCATGCAAACCGCTCATCCCCTTCATGCATTTATTTGGGGACATTTCTTTTCTTTTTCTTTTTTTAAGTTTTATTTTGTTTTGTTTTCCTACTTCTTTTCAAAAATGACGTGAAAGTTTTTTTTTTTTTTTTTTTTTTTTTTTTTTTTTTTTTTTTTT
>VZSV01000034.1:2064271-2084936 GCA_013398735.1 Nothocercus julius
TTTTCTTTTGTTTCCCCTCTCCTCCCCCATTTAAACCTTGGAAATAAGCAGCACCTGCACCCCGATGTCCCCGGGTTTGATGATGGACATGTGGCTCTGATCTTTAATGTGAGTTGTTGCCGCCGCAGGGCAGGGAGCGGGTTGGGGCCAGAGCCGTAACCCCTGCAGCTTCTTCCCCTTCCTGGCGCTTTTGAGGGTCTTGAGAGCTTTTAACAGGACTAAAACCTACTAAACCAGCCTGGCTTTGTGAGCCCGCGTGTGCGGCTCCCTGTGAGCCGTTGTGCTTCCCTCCCCGCCAAATTTCATCCCATGCCAGCGTCCCGCATTGTATTATATTTGCGATGGGCAGGCTGCGTTGGGGGCAAAACACAGGTGGATTGGGAATGGAGGGATGGAGAGAAATGGGGGCAAATGGGGGTGATTTGCAGAGGGTTGAAGTGCAGCAGCTGGCACAATGGGGACGAGTCTGAGCCACCTCTGTGCAGAAGCAGCATCTGAAAAACTGCAATTTCTGAGCATCACTGAAAATCTGAAGGCAAAAAAAGAGTGTGGAGAGGGGGGTGGAAGGGCACAAGAAAGACACATTTCTGCTGCCAAGGGAGTCCCTTACTCCCTATAAAAAGCTCCCTTAAGAAGAAGGAAGAAGCCGGATTCACAGCAGGATGGAAAGAGCTCCCCACAGGGGAATGAGGAATCAGCCCTCCCAGGGGGCAAAACCCATGAGCAACTCCAGGGAAAGGGGCGGGATGAGGCTCCCGGGTAAAGAAGGCAAAGGGGCCGGGGGCATCTTCTAGTGGGTGGGAAAAGGGAGCAGAGAAGGGGGGAGCTCCCACCGCCCCGTCGCTGAGCCTGTGCTGTCCCCTGGCTGCTGCAAGCTGCTCCAAGCACTGACTGCACCAACTTTTAAATATACACACATATATATATATGATTGTACACTTACATGCACACACACGCTGGCAGCTGGAGCAAGCTGGGAAGTGCTGGTGGCTGCAAGGGGTGGGGGGTCCCCAGCGGGATGGGCACCCCTGGTCCTGTCACCTCTCACCGGGGTGTCCCCGCTTCCCTCCCGGCAGCAGCGCCTGACCGAGGAGCTGCAGACCATGGAGAACGGCTACCACGACAACCCCACGCTGGAGGTGATGGAGACCTCCTCGGAGATGCAGGAGAAGAAGGTGAACCTCAACGGCGAGCTGGGCGACAGCTGGATCGTGCCCCTGGACACGCTCCTCAAAGACGAGCTGGAGGAAGAGGAGGACACGCATTTATAGGGGGGCGGGCGCTTAGGAGAAGAGACCCCCCCAGCCAGAGACCACGTCGCCCTGCCCGTACGCACGCACACGACCCCAGCGCAAACAGAACTCCCCTCCCAAGCCCCAGAAAAGCCCCTGTGAGCTCCTCATGGCCAAGGCGGTGGATGAGAAGGTGCTGCGTGGACGAGCTGGAGCAGCACTGGATACGCCCGGCTTTTCGGGGAGGCCTCAGGAAGCTCTTGTGCTCCCAGCAGCTCCGCTGCCTTCCCAGCCCACGGAGGGCTCCAGGGCTGGGCTTCAGCAGCTGGCAGAAAGGGCTGTTTCTGCCCCATTTTTGATGCCCAGCATTGGAAAAACACCAGATAAAATCAAAGATCTGCTGGGAGAGGCCAGCAGCTGTGGAGGGAGCTGCAAGAAGCCCCCGGCATGAAGCAGCTCCCAGCACCCCCTTTCCTTTTCCAGCCCTTTTGGGATGATCCCAAAGCCACCGGCTCCAACGCACAAGGTCCACGGTCGGACCTGACCTGGGAGCTTCCCAGCATCTCGCGCTGGGAATGAGACCCCAGGACCAGCCAAAGCCAAGTGGGAAGCTCGGGGAAACCCAAAATACTTATAGATGAAGGTCAGGGCTGTTGTGTCTCCACGAGGAGAAGACGCCGCGCACAGGACAGGGTTTGAACCTTCAAACCCATCTATTTTTTTATGTATATATTAAGTGCCGTTCGTTAGCCAGGTGCACCACATTAAGGGGAAGTAATCTGGGAGGGGGAAAGCTAAAAATAAATACAAACAAGTAAAAAGAGATAAAAACAAGTAGAAAGCGATGAAGAAAAAGCTGAAGGCTTTAGGCATGTGCCTAAAATCCCATCGCCTTTAATGAATCAGGTCCAAAGACTTTCCCAAAGCCACCCCAAGAGCGGGGACTGGCACCGGAGCAGCTCCGAGTCTCTAGGAGCTGAGAGCAGGAAAGAGATCGACTGCTCAGCAAAGTGCTTATAACAATTTATATTTGAATAGGAATTGTACATTTATTTATTTTTCCAGACATCGTATTTTTAAAAGCGCTGATGTTTTATAGAAGAATTTTTTTTCCTCCTTCCCTTATTTAAAGAAATACTGCCTCTGAAAACAAACAAAAAAAAACAAAACAAAACAAAAAAAAAAAAAAAGCAAGTTCTTACGTCGATACTGTTCTTTTTGCAAAACGATCAGGTAGGAAATGCAGCGATGATCATCTCGGGCCTTAATACTCCCCTGGGTAGACTGTAGCCATCACTATTAGACCAAAAAGAAAAAACGACCCCGTTATTTCCTTCCTCCTGCCCCTTTTCCCCTTCCTTTCTCTGCCCTCTTCTCTCCCCATCCCAAACCAGCTTGAACCCAAGACTCGCTGTACAAGCAGATCACTGTTCTTACCTCTGGGTGAGACTTCCACGAGCAGCTCGGGTGTCCTGCGAGAGACTTTCCTCTTTGGGGGAGCAGGAGGGACATGCAGAGAAGTCTGGACGTGCCCGGCCGAAGTTTCTACTGTGACTTTTCCCTCCGTCTGGAGGGACGAGCGCACGGAGCCGGCGGTGGGAGCGCAGAGCCTCCCTGCTCGCCGCCCGCGGCTCCCTCGGGGACAGGAGTCTGATTTACACTGGAATGGACTGAGAAACTGGATTGCAGATTCTTGCGTTTTCCTACAGCTATATTTTGAAAGCACCATGTATTTCTGTCAATAAAGGTTCTTATGTAAAAGACTTGTTTTTGGCAGACTTCAAAAAAAAAAAAAAAAAAAGCTTTTAGTCAAGAGCTGTAACCATAAATTACTTACATGTCACAACCAGCTATTGTTTGGAGCCACCATCACAGGCTTTGCAGGCTCCTGCTAGGCAGGACATGGAGAGACTTGGCCAAGATGGAGAAAAAGCCATCCAAGACTTTCAGGGGGATCCAGCCGTGGAGGACTCTGTGCATCTACCGCATAGTGCTGGAAAAATGTCCCATAATCAAAAACATCGTAAAACCACAAGGGTAGGATGTTGGTTGATGTGGACAAGGGTGTCCTCACCACTTGTTGGGCATAAGAGTGTCTTCATAAGACCCCAAAAGGTCTTGGCCATTGAGCATGAGCCATTCCCCCTTCTGCAGCCACAGCCAGAGAGCTTGGAGCTTCCTTGGAGAGCTTGCTCCATCTCCTAAGGTATGCCATGGGGACACCAGCACACAGGGACAAGAGCTCCTAAGGTATGCCATGGGGACACCGGCACACAGGGACAAGAGCCGGGATGCTGCCATGGAGGTGTCAGGGCTGAGCACACAAATGTCCTTCGTGGGGTGCTTTGGGTACAGGACAAGCTCTGGCTGAATTCAGGATTGGGCTGAAAGCTGCTGTTCCACTGAACCATCGGGTTTCTGCTACCACCCCCAAGCTCTGCTCTTTGGCTTCACCTTGTGGTTGGTCACAGCTAAAACCACCCTACGGAGCAGGGCCGTCACACAGCAGGATCAGCGTGGGCAGTTCTGCATTGCCATTCCTCTCCATGTGGCCAAAACAAAACATTTTGTTCCAGGTTGCATGGAACAAGTTTCCACTTACGCAAGGAAAGGCGGGGGCGGGTGGGAAAACACTCATTCAGTTTGGTTCAAGTATGAAAAGGCAGCGGTTTGCATCAGCCTATGTTTAGCTCTATGTTCCTTCCCAATAAAAAGTTCTTACAACACTGGATTTATGGGATACAGACCCAGCTAATTACCAGTTTTGTGGGACAAGACACATTCTTGGCTTTCCTGCGGTGCAAAGGAGGCGGCAGAGACATCTCAGAAGGAGCTAAGTTTGGTGTCCGGACATCATGTATCACAACTGCTTCCAAGAGACCGTACAGACTCCTGCCCATTCTCAGAAGCAAGGTATGGAAAAGTGAACAGATATTAAACAAACACTTCTGCTAGCATATATATTTTTATTAAGAAAAAAATGAACAAAATACATTCTCTCCTTATGTACATTACATACAACATAACTACATTGGGAGATATTCCTCGTATCACTCATTCTTGTATTTACAGAATGGGGCTTACAAATCAACCCAGAAATTATTAAAAGTTATGCCAAGGAAGCAAATCAATATTCCAGGCTGGGAAGAATAAAAAAAAAAAAAAAATCTGTTTACTTGTAATCCAAGGGTGGGAAGCGCAATCACCACAGGTCACCTTATGTAACTTGGACCACATGCCACCACCACGGTGCACAAACGTCCCGCGGGCTCCACGTAGGACTAGCCAATGTTCTTCCTGCTAAATAAAACATTTCTGCAGGTCACTGGGCTTGTCCCATGCTCCCCTCGTGCCCAAGACTGTCCTTAACCTCTTATTTCAGCCCAGCATGAATCACTGCAGCACAAGCACCAAAGACAACTCAGAGAGACACAGGAGTCTGTGGGATTGCAGCAGACAGTTTCTTCCAGTCACACGTCAAAAGTGAAAGAAAGGCCACATTTGAGAAAAGGAACTTAAAAAAACTCAAAACTCCAAGCACTACATGGGGATAATCCGCTCCTGGAAACCACACAGCAGTGTAGGACAAGAAGGTGAGGAACACCAAAGGTCAAGACAAACAACCCACCACTCTGTATAGCACTAGTTTCTTCTTCCAGCATGGCCACTTACAGAAGGAAAAATTTCGCACATCCACACATTAACTGAGGGATAGAGGGAGAAAGGACAGGAATGATATGGAAGAAAGGAAGCAAATATTCTGCTTCCACTGAAGGTTTGCCCTTCCAACTAGCAGACAAGATGGAAAAATCAGGTAAACATCTCTATCCAATATAAGCTCTCCATGCACTCAAAAATCATGCTTTTGTCAAATTTTGGATGCAAGGTAATTAATTCAAGGTTTCTCAGTATGGACCAAGCTGCAGGCTGTCATCTTTTGACTAGAACAAATTATTGCAGAATAAACAAATGCAGAAACATCAGCTGCTGTTCGGGCTACACACTTTGCCGCCAAGCAGTTGACTTGTGAGCGGAAAAAAATTAGGTTTATAAAACCATTTTCCTCTTGCAAGAGCTGAGCTTTTCATCAAAGCTAAAAAGAAAAAAATGTCATCCTCACAGTAGGTTAGTAAATGGATAAGCCCTTTTTCAACCGCACAGGTGAGTAGATACCAAGGCAGGACATTTGAAGTATTTTTTCTTATCGCAGGTGAGAAAGCTGCAGTCTTATCAGCTGTATAACCACTGAATCCCTTGTTTTGGTTTAGCCTTCCCTCCTCATTAATTAAAAAGCAACTAAAATTCCTTAAAATGGACCCTCTTAACACCACTAGCAACGGTCACTTGAAAGCTTGGAACATTTTTAGGTTACAACGTAAGGACTGCCAATTCTGGCCTGACAGTTGATCAAGTTGCCCAACCTTTTATGTATTTTAATAGTTTTAAGATCAGTTGGTCTTTTTGCGATTGCAGCAGAGCAAGCGCGGGAAAAGAAGTCTTTACGAAATGTGCTCAACCTCCTCATCAGCTTTAAGGTGGAGAGAGCCAAGGCCCAAGGCAAAGCTCCAGGACTTGAAAACACTGGTCTTGCATCAGCCCCGATTTTAAACGCAGCCAGAGAATCCAGGTCACATGAAGGAGGCAGCTCTCAATGGCAGAGCGGCTTGAGAAGAGCGTTCAAAGCCATTCCACACGAGCAGAGCAAATCTTAAGCACATACTCGTGTGGTCAACCACCTCTTCTACCAAGTCTGTATCTCTTCCCATTTCCTCTGACCCTTTCCAGAGCAGCCCTGAAGAGCTTTGCAAGGAAGGGTCTAGAGTTTGACAGAGAACCTGATGCCTCATAACCATCATCCAACTGCCATCACTTTTGGTCCCTCAACAGATTCTCCCTTAAGCTTCAGGAAGTCCAAAGGTGCAGCCCATTTCAATAGCAAAATCTTCAACAGCAAATTTCTTGGGGAAAAAATAAGTCAGCAGGAAGGGGGCAACACGTGGCAACCACTCGTTGCTCATCATGCCACCATATATGTTAGCAGGAGATTGTCCCTGGAGATTAGCAGCAAAGCCACAAATACAGCAAATCTTGAGCTCTTCCCTCACTTTTTTTTTTTTTTTCCCCAGAAACTAGAGCTGAATTCAGCCAGCTGAATACAGCACTCAAATATTGACAACCTCCAGTTTGTCAGCTTATGCCGTGCTGTCTTTTAGCAAACACAGCTGGAAATGAAGACAACACATACCTGCACCTCTGCCACGTCTAAATTAAGATTTCAGGGTACTGAAGTGATAAACTGACAGCAGCTTTAGCAAGTCTGAGGCTGTAAATACTCAGAAGCAGAGCAGTGAATCTGGGTCACAGCAGGTAAAATGTATTCAGAGTTCACCACGTTGACATATTGAATTCGAACACAAGAAAGCAAAGGAGACAGCAGCAATATGTTACTTCTGGGGGCAGTACTTGTGGAAGATGAGGCCTTGCAAAATTCTATATCTAAGTGGAATTGGATACAGCCCTTCGTCCATAAGCACTCCTCAAATGTGCCATGAGTGGCGACAGTTCCATATGGGCCCCTCTCAAACGGCAAACACAATCCCTGTAAGACAGCGTTTGGATCCGTGACCTGCAGATGGAGGCTCCTGGAGTCAGCTTGCCCAAGCCCTGGGCCCCATACTGCTAAAACTGCTCCATTGCAGTAGACATTTTCCACTCTGGAGTTTTCGTTATCAGAAGCTTTCAGAAAAACGGATTTTGCCTTTAACTCATTACCACAACTTGAACAAATTTCTAGCAAAACCTTTTCCATGACAGGATATGGTCAGAAGGTCTACCATACCCACGGGTTTATCAATAACAAAAAGCTTCCATTTCCTTGTCTGACAGTATAGTTATATTCATTTTCACCAATATATACAGCTTACATACCATAATAGTACAAGTCACGTATCTTTCCTTAAATGTCTTTCACAGAATATGTCCTGTCTCCATAACACCATGACTAAAATTGGTCAAGATCTTCAGAGTTTTTAGGATTCTTCCCTTAATAAAAACAATATATATATATATATTTTTTAATAACTGGGATCATCTGTTTCTATCATAACTACAGTTATACAACAGCACAAGTACTTCAGGAGATGCACGTTAATTTTACCATCAGGACTTCTCCTGACAATAACTAGACGTTTCTTAACTCTGAGCCAACCATAAGTAATACGCTAAAATTCAAAGCAAACACAAGGACTCAAGCTTTTGACATTTTTCAACTTCCAAATACAAGGTTCCCAACACTTAGCAAACTATTATTGTCATTTCCCCCAAAGCAGCACAGTACCACATCAACAGAATTACTGCATGTACCAAGGTGAAAAAGGGTTCAAGTTTTAAAGCTGCACGGAGTTAGCCCATACCAAAGTTTCATCCAATAAACTTTATAAAAGTATTTCCTTCTCAATTCAGAAACACTTGCAGCACCAAGAGAATTTACAGTATTAATGTAGTCGGTACCTGCTATAATTCTGCATTTAAAAGAAGTAACGTTAACACTAACACTGGATAATTTTTTGTTGTTACAATAACAGAATGAAACAACATGCATTTTTTCCTCCTCAAACTCTGATTGGAGTTTACTATTCATTTCCTGCAGCATCCACAACTGAAGGCTTACACAGCAGGGCAGGACTGGTGCAAGACATTGTGACGAAGGAAACTCCCTTCTAATAATTAGCACATCAGGAAAGTAAATAATAATAAAAAAAATAATAAAGCAGCTATTCTACAAACCTCCACAGAAAACAATGACTCAAAATACTCTGCTATGGATGGAGAATATTGTAGAACAAGATAGAGCCAAAGACTGTGGCATTTACGGCTTATGGTTAAAAAACAAACACATGCAGCCCAAGCTATGATAATCTCTTGTCACTAGTCTTACGCATCTTCCAAATAGATAACTTTGATAACTCAGTAACTCAATCATTCCAGTTTTCAGGATGAGCTATTATAATTAGTGACTAAAAGGTTTCAAGAATCCAATTTAAGTCAACAAGTCTGCTATCATCCTTACTCCAGTAAGTTAGGAAAGCTTTCCTGATTCACTCTTGCTGCCACCAAACAAAACAAGCCTCTCGGAGACAAAAATAGCATTTTTACAAATGGATTTTTCAAAATGAGGGCACAGCTTGGCCAATAAGCAAGAACATGCTGCTTGACCCACGGGCTTGACCTTGCTCCTGTGTGCACTCAGAGCAATCACAGGCAAACAGAATCAAAACCAAGTCATCCATTTGCATGGCTGCGTATGACTTATCTAAATCACACACATGGGATGCTGCCCAGAGAAAGGGCAAACTAAACATTTTTTGGGCAAAGTTCTCATTCCTCTTTGCACTCAACAAGAGGAAGAGACATCTGCACATAACGTGCATTGCAAGCATGTCTTTACAAGAGCCAAAATGAACAAACCCCAACCGATTTCACCATGCAGATCTCCCTACGAGTGACATTACCAAAAGATATCCTCCAAGAGAAGAGCATGGAAATGGCTAGTCTTCTTTGTAAGAACATCTAGGTGGATCCTACAGCCATCTGACACTGAAGCAATGTGAGAAGCCCTACTACCACAGCAGCACTTGCTTGGAGAACGAAATTTGGAAGAACTCTAAAGGACATCTGCCTCATGACCACCTTGAGGGGCTGCACAACAAAAACACTAAGAAAACCGAACCTGCAGAGCTTTTTCTCAAGGAAAGCCTGTCACTTCATAGGAACAACTTTGCGTAAAGCATGCTGTCACATTTTCCAAAACGCTCTTCTATTGAACAATATTGCAAAGTCAACCCCTCTGAAGGCTAGCGGCAGTGAAGACCAGCTCACCAGTCTCTGAAGAATTTTAAAAAGGATAAATGAGGACTGAAGTCTTGATACATCTGTATGAAATTCATCCCACTCTAACTTCTTAAAGCTTTATAAAACACACCACAAGCTTGTAACTTTGGCTTTAAAGACTCCAGTTGTTATAAGGTAAAGCCTGTTTGACAAGTAATAACTTTCTTTTCTGCAGTGCCCTATTTACAAGCTAACATACAATTTAGAGATAAACTACTGTAGTGCAAAGACTATGCAGTGCTAGTTTTGTACAGTCACTTGCAAATATAGTAGACATTAATGTCATCTTTTAAGCTACAAAGCAGACATTGCTGCAGTTTCCAAGATATAAGGTGAGATTTTAATACTTGTCAGGTACAGCCTCTGTCTGCATTTATAACATTGTATGCACTGTGCTATGACACATTTCCAAGTGGCTGCTTTCAGATCAGGTAGATTCCTTTGCAGTTTGTACTGTAGTATTTCCATAATGCTAATACCCAATACATCCCTGGAATATCACCAGTATCTTTGAAGATCATCGTGTAATTAAATTCAGCAAGCTGTCCCTGTGACAGCTTGTTAATGGCTAATTTTAAAGGAAATTTACACCTCACTGATCAGGATTTTTATTTATTATTTTAAAATGAAACAGCATAAAAAAAAAAGGAAAAATTTATTTATTTCTGACCCTTAGCTTTAAGTATAGGGAATGAGTGAATACTCTTGGCAAACCTGTGAGAAGTCTTTCCTTTGGATTAACCTCTCTGGCCACAGGGTGCCTCTGCTGCTCAACAAATGCTCAGAGGCAGAGCAAGCAGCATCTCCTGCTCGTTAATCACCGCTCGTAATCCAGGGACTGGGATACGAGCTGAGATCGATTCACTCAGGATAAAGTTAGGTCAATGTTTGATCATCCCCAAGTGCTCTCATTAGCCAGGATTCAGTCCTACATAAGCAAGCTCACCTAACTCTTAACACAAGCAATTCAGTTATGCTATAAAAACGGCCCTGCATGCACGCCTAATTCACAGGAAAGCGTTTTGATCAAATCTCTGTAGGGCAAAACAAGCCCCAAGTGATGCCCTGTTTCGTAACAGCACTGTGCCATAAAGCACTAGTTATTCCTTAACTTTCACTGTTTTCCACTGCTTCTCAAGCTAGTTGTTTCTTTCAGGGTTCAGCCTCACATAATCATATCAGGCAGTAGGAATAAAACTTTACCAAGAGCTGGGTTGGTTAGAAAGCTGCTACAATAAAAAAATAAAAAAGGGGAAAAAAGCTTATCATCTGACTGAAGTTGGAAAGAGTACATAGGTCAAGAGATGGAGCAATAAGGGAGCACAACAGCACTGCAAATTTAAAATCTGGAGGGCAGAAATGTTTGGGTCAGTTGCATCTAAAGTGCTCAGGTCGATTGTACTGGAAACACCACCTCAGCTGGAATACTCCGAAGGTTAGCACCACTATCTACATTCATCTCATAAGCCCTACTTAAGTTAGCAAAGGGTCAAAGAAAAGCATGCCGTAAAGTCCAGCAGTGACGTAAAACTTTCCATGCCACTGGAAAAAAAAAAAAAAAAAAAAAAAAAAAAAAAAAAAAGCAATGTTTCAGAGAAACAATTCAATCGGATTTCACGTACAGCACTACGTACTCAGTGGCTTCTTCCGCAGACAATGGATTTGCTATCCACCGAAGTATACAATTTCTAAACAGTATTAAGTTACAGGTTACTTAAAAGCACTTTATTTGTATAGTCCTCCCTGAAGAAAAAGCAAAGCGCGACATATTGTTCCCTTCTGGGTGATTAAATCTAGTACTAGCTTTTAACTTTATTCTCAATGTACTAGAACTATATACGTTGCACAGAACATATTGAAAAGGGAATATGATGGAATCAAAGCAAGCAGACATTCAAGCTCTGAGAAAGATGCTTCGCTACCTCTTTTATTTACAAAGTCCAATTAATCTTTGCAGACATTAGACTTCCATCAAGTTCAACAGGAGTTGTGTAGCCACAGTGAGTGCAGCAATGATACCCTTATTGGCACAAACGTTTCCGGACATAGAGCTCTGCAGTTTGATATAAATATTTACATCAGCCAGTTTGTACTGAATGCTTGCTGACATCGGAGCCGAGCAGTTGCTAATGTGGAGTATGCATATTCTTCATTCCACTTCAGTGCAGCACCAAGCTCTTACCTTATTTATAAAGGTTTTCTGTAAGGAAGAATATATATTTACATATACATATATATATATATATGTGCATGAGCTTGCTTTTTAAAGAGGTTTCTGCTAAAAAGGCCTCCCTCAAATGCATTAAAGAGAGTGAGTTGTACTACACAGAAAGGAGACGAGCTGTTTGGAACAATCTGCTTCACATTTACACATTGACAAACGCACACGCAGAAGCACGCACGTAGGTAAACGGAGACAACCTGCTTCAGAAACCCTACACCCAACCCGGAGTCAGGTTGCAGAGGTTCAGCGTGTGCATGGAAGACCCAGGTCTGCAGAGCTCTGCAAGGACTTGTGAGGTTTCTCAACAGAACAGCACAGTAGCTAAACAAAACAATCCACAAAAATGGGTCTGCTTGGACAACCTGCACTCCTGTTTTCTGAGGGTTTCTCTGAGGTCTCCGCTTGACTGTGAGGTCCAAACAGAAGGTTTCAGAGTGTGGAAGCTAGGCATTTAGGCCTGGACTGGGTATTAAATGCAATTACGTACCACTGTCAAGTCTGGTTCTCCCGCTGGAGGACAGAATCTGCGACACAGGCTCCCCTTCACACGACACACGGCGATTACAAGACTCAAGACACATATATTATTATTACCTCAACACACGCCAGGGTCCTGCTGCCAAGTTATTCAGCTGCTGAGGGTGAGGTTGTAGGGTAAAGCACTATATCATGACTAGCCACAAATGAGAAAGGAACCACCCCGTTTGCCAAGGAACCCAAAATAAAATCCATCCTCTTTAATTCCAGACAAAGCACGAAACTCAAAGTTTTCCCTTACAGACAAAACGATCATGGTAGGATTAGGTTTTATTCTCTTTTCCCTCCCTCCCCGCCAGCCCTATTAATTCCTTACATTTGCTAACTCAAAAGTCAAAGTCAGAAAAAAATATATATATTTAGTCAGAAGTATGTCAGTTACATTTTATTAACCTACTCCAAGGGAAAAGCTTCAGGGATTCACCATACAAGTATAAAACCCCTTTCAAACACCTCGGGGCTACTATATTACTTCATCCCAGCAGTCAATCAATGCAGTAAAAAAATTAAAATACTGAAAATGGATGCTTTTTCCCTCTTCCACATGTCCAGTGATAGCTCTGTCACAGCGTGATGAGGTCTACCAGGTTGCCTTTAGGAGGGGTCATGCTGTCTGGGAAGAAGTTGACTAGTGTATCAAAGAGCTGAGTCCTCTGCGCGTAAGTGTGATCGACATCGGAAAATCCTGCGGGAGGGAGAGAAGCAAGAGCAAGTCAGTATTTCCTGCTTTAAATGCTCAGCAATCTGCCAAATACGCCTGCCTCCCATTTGGGATGGATGTTGACTTGCTATCCATCCTTGTAATACAGTTATGAGCCCAACTATAACCCAACACCCACCTATAGCATTGCATTCAGCCAACTGCAGGCTCCCCTTCCCACCATCACACATACATATGTGCAGAATTTAATAGCCAGGTTGCACCAAGGACCCAAGCTGAGCCTTGGCCTGGGCATTTTAGAGACTCCTCTTGCCAAGTGCCTCCTCCTGACAGTGTTTGGATTTACCCTCCCACAGAAGCATTTTATCCAGATCCCCACACTTCAGTCCTCAATGGCCAAGAACAATAGTCTGGGCATAAAAGGATTTCCATTCCTTTGTATTTTATATCGCTTCCATCTCAAAGGAATATTTTTTCATTCAGCAAACGCAGTCTTCAATTAATTAAAGTCAACTAAGTTAATCAAAGCAAGGAATACTTTTTTCTTTTTTTTTTTTTTTTTTAATTTCAGAAGCAATACAATGTATGTAACTTTCCATCTGTAAAGCCAATCTGCAAATACATCTTAATGCATTTCCTTAAAATGCTACTGCATCATTTTGCATTCAATAATTGTCTAGAGATACTGTTAAAGTGCATTTAGAGTGTCAAATCAACATCTGAAAAAAATTAAAAGCTGGAATATTTTAGTGCATCAGATAAATGGAGAAGATCTATTAAAGCACAACTGAAACACTAAATATCTTTGACGGTATGGGCAAGATCTTTTCAGAAACCTTGTTCTGTGGCTACTATAAAGCAACAGCACAAGCCGTTCCTTTAAGTGCTACTGTAACAAAACTAATTAAACTTTCAGAATATTTAAAACTACAGGGGGGAAATCCTAGCTTTCAAACTGAGTTTGCTTCCTTTGGGGGGAGAACTATCCAAGAGCGTTAGCTAGATATAATAGCAAAATACATAATGGGTCTGGCTCAATCCTCCTGTTTTCGGATCTACATGCCACTTTCTTCATCGGTCTTGACATGCTGCCCAAAGAACTAGTTGTGCAAAGAACAGAGCGAACCAAACTACTCCAGGAATTGCAGTTATCACAGCAAACAGATCTGGAACCATGCTGTGAGACTCTTAAGTGATGTGACAGAAATTATTTTATTCTAACCAAAGTTTCTGTTTATTTGGATAATACTAAAGCACCAGATGTAATAGGAGACACAAAATAATCCATGGAGACATGGATTTAAAGCCACTGGTGATGGATGTTTTAAATGTGGGCCTTGGGGCATTGGATACTCGTCATTGCAAATGCTCTCTCTCAATCTAGAAGCACTTTGTGTATTTAAATTTCAAAAACTCTAGAACATACCTGTGAGCTGTAAGCTTTTGCTGTCAAAGAGTCAGCAGAAACAGTAACGATCCTTATTACAGTGAAAACATTTAGTATAATTCTTCTGACACGCAGTACTCACCAAGAGTGGTGAAATCTGAGCCAGACTTGAACAGGGCCGAGGCAAGAAGCTGGAACTGTAAAAAGACATTGAAGAACATGGGGAAAAAAAAGTGTCATTAACTGCACAGTGAAAAAAAAATAAAGCTGCTCAGAAGCCCCAACAGCTTTAGAGCTGCTGGTTTTACTTAGCACAGTCTTTAAAACTACTGTCCATAGGTTTCATAACAGCAAGAACAGCAAAATACACTTTCACACCAACAGTAGTGTGCGCCCTTGGCTGAGCAAGTTGGATGATTTCTCCTAGGGTTGTCAGAACACTTGACAGAACCCCCAAAACCTTTTTATTCAGCCTCTTCAGCAGGTATCTTTGCCAAGGAAGATGAACTTCCTTCCGCCCAACAACAGCGTTCCTAGGGACAAACGTGATACTGTCTCAGTGAGCATTAAACCAGGAAAACTGCTCCTGGGGAGCATGAATTTCTTGAGCACAGAGAGGAAAAAAAGCAAAATAAAAGCTTTAAACAGTAACCTTTTTCTGCTGCCAGAACAGCTCATCTCACAAGCTTGTTTGGGGCAAGGACTCAGAGAAGGAAAAAAAAAAAAAAAAAAAAAAAAAAAAAAAAAAAAAAAAAAAACTCACCCACGCCCAAACCACACATAAAGCACCCAGCTAAAAATGTTCATTGCTCGGGATGATAAAACATTTTTGGTGTGAATTCTCAAGCAGCCTGTCCACAGTATAATTCTCCTTTAACATCTTACTGATAGACAGTGGACACAGTATCTTCCTCCACCCTGGCTGCTGTTTTCAGTTATTTGTTCTTTAACAAACCTTAGCCCTTTTTTTGAGTTTCCTTAAGAAGCTATCCAGGCCCTTACAGGCTCCTAATCTCTTATCTCCTGCCTGTCTGTGCGTCTCTGCAGCTCACTGTCCAACAGAAGAAAAAGTATAAAGAAAAACCTCAGAAGACAAGCAATACACTAAGGGAAGGTACATGTGTGCACAGGGGGAAAAATAGTCAGGAATTACATCTCCATCAGCTTAACTTCAACTCCTAGATCAAAATAAATAAATAAATAAATAAAAGGGGACATAAACAATGTATAGATATCTAGGAGCTGGAGAAGGTGACAAATAGCAGCCACTGTAGATTTGGCAACAAACTGTATTGCATCAATCTGATTTCTTCTTCAACAGGGCAGCAGGCCCTAGGGATGGAAATATGAGCAATAATTATTATCCATCTTGGTTTCCATAGGGCTTTTGAGGCTTGTATGGTATTTCCAAGGCAAATCAGTGAAGCATCATGCAGATGAAGGTAGCAAGGGATAGCAAATGGGTTAAATAACTTCAGTGAGAGTAACCATCATGGGTTTGTTATCAGAACAAAAACGTGAATCGAGAGGATCGTTCCTCAAGCACGTGCTCCAGGTTCAGCATCACTCTGCATTTTCAGTAGAAACTAACCCAAAAGTGCAGGATTCATCCATTCAGCTACAGACCTTATGCAGAGCTCGGACAGACCAGCTTGTTGGCAGACAGGCCTTGGGCTGCTTTTTCATCTCATCCACATTAGCATGATGAAACAACATGCAGTTTAATAAGGCTGGGTACAAAACACCATTCTCCAAAGGAATAATCAGCTACACAAAGCAGCACAGGGTTACACAGGCCTTGTGAAAACGTATTGAGGAGTTATAATGGATCAACATCATCCTATGCCCAAATGCAAATTCATTAAAAGGAGCAGGTCTAAAAATAAATTAGGTAGTCCCACTGCTATGAAGGCTCATAGGGTCTAATTTACAGCGAGACAGAGCCACTTCTGGATGCCCTGCACTAATTATATATATATTTAAAAAAAAAAAAAAAAAACACTAAAAATATTCAGTGGTTTGACAAGTCAAGCTCTTATAATAAAGTTTGACGGAGGTAGAGCCTCCACAGAACAATGCCCAAGGATGAAAACAGCAAGAAGTCAAAAGCATAAAAGGCTAGTATAAAAAGGCAAATCTAACTGCAAGAATCCCTGAAAATATTTCAGAAAGGTTAATTTCGACACGGCATCAAGAAAGAAAAAACGACTGCCTAAAGCACGGACTGCAGTGTGCTGGAATAAATTTGCAGGCTTTCTGGAAGCTATCACTGGAGACATTTAACAGGTTAGAAAGACTGACATGTTAGAAAATAGAGGGGAGAGCTTGATTAAGTAACCCCTTGAGTAGAGAGCTGATTAAACTAAATTAAAAGGGACCTCAATGCTACGCATATATTACACTGCTACCATAACTAAGAGTTGCTCAGCTCTGACTCAGTAATGCACTTTGATGTCCAGCTTAAATAGCCCCAAAAGTTGCAATAAAACTGGTGGCTGAATGTGTGCCGGTTCTGATGGCACATGCCATGTTGTGGCCATCTTCCCCTGATAACACACCAAGCCAGCTAGGGCCAGGCATGCTGCAAGGGGTTCCCCTCCTTCTGCAGAAATGTAGACTCCAGTTAGCGACTGAGACCCAAATTGGCCAAGTATCCTGGTTTCACACCTGCACTTGGCCCAGCTGATTTCCACTGCTAGGAACTTCTTTCCAGCCTCCTCAGCCTTTTTAGAGGAGCATCCAATCACTCTGATGCCACTACAGTTCAGTTAATACTGAGCTTTTAAAAAAATGCTGTATTTTACATACCAATGAAAAAGTCAAGTGTGTAAGTTGGAGAAAAGCAAAAAAACAAACAAACAAACAAAAAAAACACTATGGACAGCAGTGACACTTAAACCAGCCCATTCAGTATTTGCATTTCAGTGTCATCTAAGTGTATGATGTTCTTCCAAAGAACTTTTCCTTTTTCCACGGAATGCCGGTTCCACTGTCCAGCAGCCTGGTCCCGTCTGGGACACCTGGCAGGTCATACGAGATAGGAACAACCTCCTGCTCCCATAATGTCTGTGGGCTGCAAGCGCTCTGATTACAGCAAAAAACAGTTCCCCAGCTTCGACCAATGCTATGGGGATGGTACCTCATGGTGTAGCTGTGATGAGGTGATTGGAGGCTCAATTTTTTGAGGAAGGAGCTTTAGGTTTCTTTAGCTGAAGTCTGAATTCTGCTTTTTCAAAAGTTTACTGGCTCTGAAATCTCTGCTCATGCAGCACTTGAACACTGATGCATTACAAAGAATCACAGCAGGGCACGAAGAGACATGCTTCTCTTGGCCTGTTCCTAGAAATATTTTTCTTATTTGAACTTAAACATTCCCAGAAATTTCAGTCTAATGAGACCCAAGCACCACATTTCATCTCCACTGGCTTTATCTGGCAAACTGAATAAAGAAAAAGTCTAAGAAAGGAGAAGATGAAGCAGCCTTGAAGAGAGTCCTTAAGTCCCAGACTAGAAGCTAGTTAATGCTCTAAGTCCCTGCTCCTTTCTCCTACCATGCTCCAAGAAAAACCAATTGTTACTTTGACTTCTGCTTTGTATCTATTTTAGGACAGCCAGCACAAGCTCTCTCTTCACCACTAGGTACGCTTCAGCATCACTGTATGTAATCATCTCATCTCCTTTCCTTGAGCAGCATTTGTCATCTTTTAACTTCTCAATTTCTCCTAGGCCCCACTAAAGAAACAAATACTCATGCCAGTAGGATCATGCCAGTGTTCAAGGAACAAAACCTTTAGCTTTACAGGTCATTTACTGATGTTTTCACACTTTAATAGCACCTTTTCTTTTCCCTTAGCGTAAGTACCAAACTTGTAGTTTATTCTCATTTGCTATTTTGATCACCCTTATCTTTGAAGTCCCCTCCTTCCAAATTATCCCCAAATGCGCATCTGTGTATGAGGCAGACAAGTATGAAAGCCAACAGATTTTTTGTTTCCAATTAGTAACTAAAAAAAACCCAGTCTGTTATACAACCCATCTCCCCACGAACCAGAGCGCAGGGGTGGACTTCCATTTGCTCTGGAGATCAAGCATCCTCATATACACGTGAGACCTACTAATCTCCAAGCCAGTAAAAAAAGACTCACTGATCTTAAAATTCCCAAAAGAGGTTTAAGTGATTTCAAACAGAATCATAATCTAAGAGAACTAGATCTGCCTCTGCGGGCAACAGTGGAGCCAGAGCTGGCAGACAGACAGCGGCTACTAAAACAAGCATCCATGAGATAGCTGTTGCTTGCAGGCATCTACAATTTCACTCTAGAATAATTACAAAAAAAGGAAATGAGACCATAATCCTATAAACATCACCAGAATTCACAACAAAGGAGCAAAAATCTGGAGGTAGGCTCCTCCTGCCAATCATTCATGCTACTTTAAACAAAATTAGTTACCAACGCCAAACTAAGTTTCAAGAACAGTCTGTTTATTTTCTTTGGCATTCAGCTCAAAACAGCTGAGGAGACTTGCCTAACGAAGCTAAAAGTAAAGAAATTATCTTCATTACAAAGCATGCAAGCTTTACGTCAATGTGAAATTCTGCTTGTAACATACAATAATTCACCTAGACCTCAACCCATAAAGCATGAAATCATATAGGCCAGTCTTTAAACACCCTAAGAGGACAGTAACAAAGTCAGGAACACATCCATACAGCCTGGTCCTTTCCAAATTTAAAAGTTGCCTAGGGAGAAAGACAAACAGGCAGAAGGAAACGGATTCCCTTTAAGATTTGTCACACTGCAAAGCCTTGCAGTGCTGGATGATTGCAGCTCGCTCCACGCTCATCCATCAGGTATCAAGCCCTTGATATTATTTAAGGCTATCCTACAAATAAAGACAGAGCATGCAGGTGTCCGTGCCGAGACACACAATTAAATTGCTGCTTGAAATTTGATATGGGATCAAAAAAGTCTGCGTCAGTCCTTTGGAAAGCACAAGAGCTATGTGAAGATGTAATGCCAGAGCAAAAAGCCAACTCGATGCGATAACCGGAAGGTAAATTGACGTCAACTGGAAATACACCCAGTCAGTACCAAGGCAGAGCCTGGCTCGAGGCCAGCTTGCTAGCAGTGCTGTTCCAGTGCAAAAAAATAAAATAAAAAAGCTTAGAAAGTTTAAAAATCTCTTTGAGAGCACTTTGCGGAAGGGGAAAAAAAAAAAAAGTGGTTAAAAAAACAAAATACATCCACCCAAAAAATCCTTAAAATGATTTTGGGAGACTGATGGAATTGAAGCTGTAATTCTGAGATGAGCAGGAAAGATGGTAGCTAATGAGTTTGGCCTGGATCAGGCACTAGGCCTGCAGAGAAATGATGCTGAACACATTTGCTCACTCGGTTCAAGCTCCACAGCAGAGCACAGAGGTACGTGCAAAACACCAGCGCCTTCTGTGAAAGAGGGCACTTCTTTCCCCCTCCCCTTCTATTTTTACTGTTCTGTACATTAAAGCTAGTACTTCATCCCTAAACCTGAGAAGTTCATGCAGTCAGGTAAATTCTTCAGCCTTGTAAGGCAGGCAAATTAAATACTATGCACTTAAGTATCAGGTGTCTTAACATATTAAAGGATTCTCCTTGACAGATAACATGCTGTATATAACCTTTAGGGCAATTTCTCTGGGCCACTGAGGACAGAAGGCAGCATAAGCAATCCAGCTTTCGCCATAGCTAGTGCAAAGTGGTAAAACAGGGTCTGAGCTGAGCGTCCCTGATGTATCCTGTTACTTCCCTTTCCTGGGCTAGAAATATCTAAAAAAGATGCAAAGATGTTCTCTCCTCTTCCTCATTTATCTGATGAGTGCTGAATGGCTGCCTAAAGTTGCCTGTGCAAATTAAGGGCCAAGTAAAAGTCAACCACCTTATTTGACACTTCAAACTATTTCTTTAATCCTTTTTGTAAAGTGACACGTACTGCGGTAATGGAATCAAAACAGGAAACAGGAACAAATTCCTGGAACGAATCAAAGAACATGCCCACTGAATAATATTCAAAAGGCAGAGGAAATTGAGAGTTTAGGGTTAGCAAGCAATGTATATATAGATTAGTTCCAGAAACACAGATGGTCTAGAAAAAAGGTCTTTCCCCCTCCCATGGCTATTTAGTAATGACAAGCCATGGGTAGCGTTCATAAGCGTTTCTATTCACTTTCTGCTGCACAACCAACCACAGACTCATGACATTTAAGAGAGCTTACATTTCAATTAAAGCTCCCAAAATACACAACAGTACCCTGGAATTCAAACAAAGGCCTCATCTTTATCAGTATGAGCACAGAAGCTATTTTATCTGGATCTGCAATTGTAAAACCACTGTTTCTGAAGTAGTAGGATCTTTAGCTTGGAAAAAGTATATCATAAAGTGTCATAAGCTGGCAGAGTTTTTTTTTTTTTTCCTTTCTCCGAAACTGAATAAAAACAAGCTTTAAGATGCTTAGAATTTGTGCTGGAACTTCCACATGAGAACAGAATTTACATTTCTTTATTAACTAAAAAAAGTTCAACATTTTGGTGCTGGCCTCTTCTCAGTGGTGACCGTTGACAGGACTAGAGGAAATGGCCACAAATTGAAGCACCAAAAGCTCCACAGGAACTTTAGGAAAAATTTCTTGACAGTGAGGGTGACAGAACCCTGGAACAGGCTGCCCAGAGAGGTTGTGGAGTCTCCTTCTCTGGAGA
>VZSV01000034.1:2085268-2095278 GCA_013398735.1 Nothocercus julius
GTTCATGGCAGTTCAGCCTCAGTTTTGCTAGAGTACATGCTTTCAGGTCAGTCATGCAGAGTGGATTTAACTAGGTTATCATATTTTGATTCAGTTTATTCACACTGCTCTTTATACTGCACTGGATATTTGCAGCCCATGTTTTGAAGCTGTCTAGAGATGCACACAGGTTCACATAAAGACCAAGTAACCCCAAGCAGTCTCTGGAGACAATATAGCACGATCTAATAAACCTCCCAGGTTACTAGTAAGGTCTAACTAGCTCGTGTAAGTAACCCCATCCCTTGCATAGCTACTCTGCACAAGGCCTAATCCAACCACAGTAACTGACAGTCGAGAACAATGATTGCTTGCTGCCTCTGAAGCAAAATACCACTTGTAAAAAATTGACCTCTAACTCTTGGCAGAGCTCAATAATGAGGGATTCTCACCAAGAATGCAGATAGAGGTATTTATCAACTTCAAATCATGTGTTACATCTTGTAGGCTCTCTCACTATTGCAATTTTTTGCTTGAGGCAATAGCATAAGCCTGATTTTGAAAAGCTGTTGCTCTAAACAGCAAATAAAAGGAGAGTCTGAAGCGTCCACAGCGCAAGCATCACATCTCACAGTATAGCAGAATTCTGTGTGAGATCTTTAAGCAATTCTGAACAGGAAACAGTCATGACCCAACTTCAGATGAGTCTCAGATGTGCGAACGAATCCAACCTCCAGACTTCATTAGCATCCTTGAAAGCTGTTACTATCTATCTCTTAGCATGCTGCTTCAGAAGCATACTCCATTTCCTTGGGAGGTGACAGCATCAAAACACATGCTGATGAGCAGCAGAGTGAAAAAGAAACCTAAAAATTCTCCATGACTCCTCACATAACTTCCAGATTTTTCTCACTTGAGAAAAACACAGTTAAAGCAGAAAGAAGTCAGTTATTACAAGCCTGTAGTTTAGCCCTGGTCTCAATAATATTATTTTAATTAATCAGAAAACTTGCACATAATCAAACAAAACAGGCATTTTTGACAAATAGTTGAAGAATATCTCTTGGTTTTTTATACCTGTGCTTTCTTATGAGGTATTTGCAGTGTCTTAGCAGGTATTCCTTCGAAGGTCGACAGAGCTTCAGAGACCAGAAATCATCTAATCTCATCTTTGGAGAGCAGGACTTGCCAGGATTCCCTCCAAATAAGTAATGAACCTAAGTAAATGAGAGACAAATCAAGAAGTTGATTGTTAAACAAGATGTACATATACAAAGACTATTTACTAAGTCAATATCTTTGAAGAGGTTTGTTCTGGAAGGAAAACTCTCTTCCTTTTAGACACAACGATACATCTTATTATTAGCCTTACCTTGTCCTCTAGAAGTAGGAAGTTTTCTCAAATTGCTTAAGTATTAAGATAGTGAAAACACCCGCGCTATTAGAGCTTTACTCTAGCAGATTCACAAGAAGTTTATAAAAGCATCTACAAAAAGATACAATCCCTTTCTCTACAAATAAAATAGTTTAGAAAGCCCTCAAGCACACAGATATGTGTAGAAAAGAACTGTTTTCTGTAGTTCAAAATACCTGATACAAACAATACAGCAAGATAACTGTTCAACGACTCCCCCAGCCTCTTGCCCTCAAAGACTCCAAATTCCCATCACCATGAGACAGGGCTAAATTAAAGCACCTATACTAATGCTCTTTCCTAATTCAGGAATTTGTAGATTACACACAAATAGTATTAATATGACTTTGGCCATCCAACTTTTTGTTTACAGAAGCAACGTAAAAGCTTATAAGGAAGCCTCAGAAAAAGGACTTTGTAGAGCACCTGAAATGCAACTGTCTCAAAATACAAAGTTGTTAGAATTAAAAAAAAAAAAAAAAAAAAAAAAACCACTCACTCATTAGAACACCTCCATACAAAGCACCCTAGGTGAAGACACACTATGAAAGCCCCACAGTGCAGACAAGCAGCCCTTTCCTTGGGTCAGAAAAAAATCACTATGCTCCTCAAAGACTGGCAATATGAATGTGAAGTTCTAAGGATGCCCACGAGAGAGCAATATGCTCAACTAATCTTGTCCTGTAGGCTCATAGAGAAAAATATTTCCACAGTGTCTGGAAGGGCAGATTTACCTCACCTTGCAATACAGCAGTCTAGCTGCAAGAGAGCCTACGTGCTACCTGGGCAAAAAAGAATGCGGGAACTGAATAAAGAGGAAAGCAGAAAGCCAGAACTGTAAATTTAAAGATATAAAGAAGATAATGTCACTCATTCACAATCAATCAAAGTCACAACCATTGCTGTTACTGTCTCCACATAAAGTTCTAGTAGTACTAACAAAACCAGTCATGGAAAGGAAGGAAGAACTAGACAAGGAGTTAAGACAGGAACGCTCATAAATGCATTTAAAAAACAAACATGCTTGTGTCTTTCTGTCTGACTATTTAACTAACACATGGCCTAACACTTCAGCTTTTTACACAAGAAAGTATTATGGAGAAGTGTTACTGCAATTGCCAGTTAGCAAAACCTTGATACTGAGCATCACACTTACGTCTTCTTAAATTAGTCTGTCATTTAATATGCATGCAAACAAAATTCATTTTTTCTTCAAGGTAGCTCGTAAGAAAAAAGTAGTCTTTAACCTCCCTTTGGATCATTTTAGGATACTCTTCTGAAATATAAGGCTAGGTTTACAGTCCTAGAGAGCCAAACCTCAAGAAAAGTGGAAGCATTAAAAAGAAAGTTGTTTATTTCTTCACTTTTTCCCCCACATTGTTTGATATTTCAGCATCTGAATCGCTGATACTAAACACAACACACAGGATTTCCAAATACTGAGGTTCAAGCAGTCTAATGAGCTACCTTTCTCCACAGCTTTAAAAATAATCACTCAAAACAATGTATTCTACATCCCACTGATGTGGGCTCTCCTTATTTATATCAGAGGACTTTACAAAGGTCATTTGAACAGAGCTTTCTAAAAATAAGACTCTTCAAAACAAGCACATCAAACAGCTCTTTAGACAGAGCAAAGCTGGGCAACTGCCATGATTTAGAAGCCCTCACTATAACTTTCAAAATTCTGTTCTCAGTCTCAAGGTACTTCAAGCTTAAAAGCAAACAATTAAGGGGTAATATTTACATTTCATCCCTAACATATGCAGCAAAGATAAACAATACAGACTCTCCATACGTTAGTGGCATTTACTCTTCCTCAAGCTACCCCGAACTTTTACATTAGTTAGGCTTCCTGTATTGAATTAACATCCTATGGAATGATAAGCCTCAAGTATACCTGCCTTTTTCAGTTTAGACTAAGTTTTGGACAGGACAAAATGAACTTTAGAAACAGCTGATTTTCATCACAGAATACTGGAGTAAGGGCAAGAGAATGTGTCACAGTAATTTAAAAACATAGGTTAATGACGTTACTGTACCCTAGTCTTTAGATTTGGATTTTATTGGGTAATTTACACAAAGTCCTAACTGAGCAGCTAGGCATGCCATAAACAATTCATTTTAACTAAGATTACTAAGCACAGGTGTGCAGCAGTCAGATAGCACTAAGGGATGAGCTTTGCTTCTGACATACTGCTAGAACAGATTCTTAACTCGTTGCTTAGTTCAACCAAACATATTATACTTTCTTATAGAAGTGTTGCCAACTATCTGTGACCATTTATATGGATGGTCCTGAGAGAAGAAATAACCTCAAAGTCACTAAAAGAGCTTTTGAGATTAAGTCCTTGAGAGTAATGCACCAAGCTTCAGTTGTTCTCAAGTATAAGAACAGCAACAAGCCAGGCACTTGATAAACTCGACAGGTTTAACAAATCCCATTGCCTGCGTTTTGACTGCACCCAGAAGCTACTACGCCCACTTTGTACTGATGGGAGAGGTATCTCTGCACTTTAATTCAAAAGGCAACGACAGTTAACTGAAATTACCTACCACACAAGCCTAAGCAATAAAGAGCTATATTCACCGTACCATTGCTGATGAGACGGAGGCTGACCTCATAGAAATTACTAGTCTGGAAGAGTGACAAGACTAGAATTGCTGCCCCTGCTCCTGAGCATTCATACCTTGTGCAACTCATCGTACACCAGCTGGTGGGCAAACCTTGGGCAGGGCTCCTCTTCCTGAAGGCTTTTACCTGGATTCTCCTTTGCTGCTTGATCATTCTTATAGACGCAAGACCTGAAATACATGGCAGAAAATAATTGTACCTACAGGAAGGAGAAGTAGTTACTGAAAGGCTTAAAAAACAAACAAGCAACAACAACAAAAATTAGAACCACCTGGCATACACTTTTTTTTTTTTTTTTTTAAAAAAAAAACTTCTCCATATTACTCTCCTCTTTTATCCCATTCCCGTTCTTAGCTTTACAAAGAAAGATACCTAATAATCTCATAAAATGCCATCCTGACTGCACAGTCCATAAGCACAAGCCAACATCACCCATGTATGTCTAGCACACAGATGCACTGGAGATATCTTTAGATCCCATATATCAAGAGAGCACTGTCTGCGTGAAGAGTTTTCTTTACACAGAGTAGCATCATAGATGCATTAGTGCTATAGGAACCGTGGGCTGCAACTTCTAACAAAGCTTTTTTTCTCCTCCCTAGCTGAAGACTCATTTTTAAAAGCCATTCTCAGCCTTCAATATGATTCATCCTGGTTTAGAAGAGAGTTGTAACAGAGAAACACCGCCAGCTCTAGATAGGGACAATACCGAGTACCACACAGCAGTTAAAAGGAGGGACATTTTCTCAGGACACTGGATCTAACAGTTACCTGAAATGCCATTGCACACAGTCTGGAGAGAGCTGACAGACCTGGCATGAACTCTTTTCCTAGTACCATGTACTGGAGCAAACGACACCTTTCTATCACTTTGCAACTCTCATTTGACTGAATTTGCTGTGTGGATGAACGTTGCACTTGAACTTTTCCTGTTTGAAAAAGCCCTTATAAAGACGTGCCTCCTTCCCCCTTGCTCCTCCACCTGCCTCTAAAAGGAGGAGCTCGCACAAACTCCATCCTTCTTTTGTTTTATTCCTATAGTCTCTCTCTTCCCATAGAATACAGGAAAAACACATGCTTAGAAGGAACTCAGTAGCTTCAAGGTTACCATTGCTTGGTCATATGAGGCTATAGAGTTACTTGGGAAACACGATCACGCAGGACTGCTTTCTAGGGGAAGGCAACATTGACGTTAGCAGTAATTCACCTCTCATCTACTTACCAGCTGTTCCTCACAATGTCATAAATCCAGAAGGAGTTCCTAACGTTCTCTTCCCGCTTCTCTTTGTCTTTACTGAGCCCTGATAAGACGTGGATTTCATTCAGTTCTGGATCAATGGTAGCCCTTTGGGTGAAACCTGTCATTGGAACTGAAAAGAAAAAGATTGTTGCACACAGAAAACAAAAGAAGATGCAGGAAAGGATCCAAGAAATTGAACATTTGTATTTCTATCCCCTTGCAGATTTGCAGGGTTATTAATATCTATGGCACAAAGCACGCAGTTTTGCACAGCTTTCTTCTCAGTATTCTGGGATAAAAAGCATCTCAAGTCTAACCTTCCTACCTAGTTTCCCTATTTTAGTCTTTTTCAACATTTACGTAGTTTCACCTCTTCATCTTTCACACAAAAGAGAAAGCAATGGGCGGAGCGATCCCAAGCCAATATTCCCAAGCTGGCATTTCTCTGACCTCTCCTCCACAGTGCCCTTATTATTTACCACAACTTAAATGTGAAACGGCACATCTCAAAATAGGAGCTGCGCAGAAGTCACGGGGCAAACAATTTGCTTCGTCCCCAGGCCCACCAACAGAGGGGGACAGGGAAGAGGGGACCACCCAGAGACTGACTCCTTCCCTCCCAGGGACAAGTTTTCTACAAGACTTGATTATTGCCCTGCTGTCTGTGACTCCTGGGAGCTCAAAACCCATGCTGAGAGCTGCTGCTTCCTACTGAAAGGCATGGACAGTGCTATTTCAGAGGGTACTGCCTCAGAAAGGCACGGGAGGATTAAATGGCCTTGAGATAGAACTTGGGGAACCTTGCAATTGGCAGTCATTTTGTTATCATCTCTGCAAAAGGAGGCACCAGTTACAAAAAGCTCAATTACAAGAGCTGGAAAGCTCCATATAAAAGTCAAAGATGAATCTCAGTTACGCAGCTCACAGCCTCACGTGGCTTCCTTGAAGCATTTGTGTTAAAGGAAGTTTTCTGTATCCTCTGCAGAGCTGTGGTGCAATTACTAAGTTATTCTACTGCTCCACCTTCAGATTTAGAAGCACGGTGAAATACTGAGGATTCCAGCAGTTTTCATCATAATTCCCTGAAAAAAAGGTCATCAAATTTGCTTGGCAGGCCTTGTTGTTTGTTGTATAATTCCCATTTCCTGTTTCCCTAGGCAACCAAGCTTCCAAAATGTATTTGTGAAGAGCACGTGATCTTTGTTTACAGATCCTGTTTGTCTCATTTCTCTTTCTGGGTCAGTTTACAAAGGCTGGTAGAGGTTGCTGGCCCTCAGTCAGGATTTTTCGCATGAAAAATTCTCAGAAATCTCATATTTTGCAAAGTCTTCCCTGCAATTAACTACAAACTGCACACACGCAGCCTAGGAAACAAGCCCTGTGCTAATAAGCCATTTAATATTGACATTCAAGAGCAGACAAAACAGCGTTTTGCAAGTCCGTGCTGTAATAGGTTTTGGTCTTATGCTTCCCTGTTCTCAGCTAGTAGGCCAGGAAGGCAATAAATGTCAGTTTAAAACTTCTGGGCAGCCTCTGCTTTGCTACGGCTGCTCTAAGTCCTTACCAAAATGTTTACAAAAATTGAAAACCAAATTGTTTTCTAGAAAACACTTAATTTGCAAGTAAACGTAAGCAGAAACTGAAATATATTCAAGTAACGTGTTTTCCGAGCCACGTTGACAAACCCCTTCCTGCTTTTAGAGTGCTCAGCAGCGCCTGTCTGCCCATGCTGACCTTTAATTTGTCATCAAGTTTCCGAGGAAAACTCATCCAGTTTATAAGCAAATGGGCGACAGAGCAAAGGGGGGAAAAAAAATGCAAAGAAGGGAACAACGCTGGCCCAAGAACTACCCCGGAACTTGTTTTAGTTGCAAGCCACAAGGAAGTTGCTAAAACCAAATAAGGCTGCACTGTAAAAGCCACCCAATAAGGTAGCTGAGAGTGAAAAAAAGAACTAATTCTAGACTAACTATCAATTTTTGAAGAGTAGCATGCAACATGGTTGGCCTAAGCACCACCCCAGAAGGATTAAATTCCAAGTGTATTTGAGAGATTTCTGGCACAAGGGCAGTCCACATTTGATCAGCATTTTTAAGGGAAATAAAAACCAATCCTTGCAGCCTTATCTGTTGCTTTGCCTATTAAGGACCACGCCAGGCTAAAGAGAAAGGCACGCAAGTCTTCAGAGCCTTAAAACCTCAGTCTCACCAATATAAAAATTATGATTAGGAAGAATAAGGTTTGTTTGTTCCTATTGATAGGCAAAGTATGTTTGAATCTCATCTACAGAAGTCCCACAGGTAGCTGAAATGTTGCTAAATAAATTAGTTTTTATGGAGCTTATGCTCAGTTTTCTGAAGTTGAAATTGTTCTTCAAACAAGATGAGGAAAAAAGCTTCGGTTCAGCATCTTTCTCCACTTTTGGTAATAAGAACAGGACTTATTTGCAGCAACTACAATCAAGACCAAAAATCAAGCAATATTAGCCCTCCCTCAACTGAGCATCAATCTCTTCTTGATAGTGTTCAAAAATACACATACACTTTCAGAGGTCTAAGATGAGGAACAATTATCATAGAAATTAAAATCTTTAATCTCTCTTAATCAATTAGGTAGACATCTTAGTGCCTTAGAGTAGAAAAAGTTGACATCCATTTTTTTCAAAAGCAGAACAAGAAAGTTAGAGCTAATGCAACTTAAAAAATAATAATAAAACACCAAACAAGTCCCTGAAAATATGATGAGGAAGAACAGAGAAAACACTGCAGCAGCTCCTTATTACCATGTAACGTGCAAGATATTAAAAACAGAAACGTCAGAAAACTCTTTGTCAAGAAAACCTGATCCTACCCAGAGCAAGAGGGTTACTAATAAAATCATGACGAATGACACACAGTTCCACTAGGGGGTAAGAGAGCTTCATAATCGGCGAGTGCCAGGAGTCGCAGTAAATACTGTGTGCAACACAAGGGACTGAGGTCAGAGCATTAAAGCAAGACAGAGGCTGTAAACTTATGAAAGGTCCTCAGGATGTTGAGTTAACAAAAGGCAAGCAACAAAACCAGATCCTGAGCATACGGAATTAAATTAAAACCATGATAGCAACCACTTACTAGTGAGATTTGAAATTTTAGGATGAGCAAAAAGCGTTAAACATGGAATGAGGAGGGGTAAGGATGGGAGAGCCACTCCACCTCCATCCCCTTGCTGCTCCCCTTCTTTGCAAAAATAAGAGTAGATATAAATGGGTTTCACAGCTGATATCCAGTGACTTCACACCTATTCAAATCATCTCTCGGGACCAGGTATCGCTCAGCTCGGCCTCAGGTAGAGAGCTCAAAGGACATTAAACAGCGCCCAGGGACTTAACCCAGTTTGTTCTCAATGCCGCAAACTGGCCAGTCGCACAGCAGTATCATTTCGGCTCCCACGACAGCACATCACTTATTAAAAGACGAAAAGGAGCACGAAGAAAACACTGAACACAATTAATCCTGTTAGTAAATCCAAAAGATTGTGGCTATTTTTCCATGCGCCACTGCACTTCTTCCCCAAACCTCTCTAAGCAGTGCAGTGAAAAAGGGCAGTAAGTAACTGAAAATCAGATGTCTGAATCCTCTCCCCAAAACTTTGCTTTTGTTTACTCTTATATATCAAAAATATAAAGGTTATGGCTATTTGACAGTAATATTCAGCCAAAAAGGCCTTCAGTTCTGAACATGCAGCCAGTTACACAAACAAGTAGTAATTCCTGACAAAGCTTTTGTAAGATGTTGCCTTACCCACCACAATGTAATTCCTGCTTACATGCAACGTATGGCAAAGCTTCTATAGCAAACACACAGCACTTCTAAGATGACCAACTTAGAGGCATTTGATCATAAAGACTTCAAGAAACTGTCTGCAGACAACAGAGGAACATGTAATAGATCAGTAAGTCCATACCACTACTTGTAACGTTTAAAAGAGATGCAGCACCTCTCCTGAACTTCAATGGAGGGAACTTTGATGAGAGACAAGAGTTCAGAGGCCAGCTACTGACATAGCAAGATAACGTAGGTTTCTCCTCGATTTTCTCAGGATAAGACCACATTTGGAAGTCAGCCACGGTCAGGAACAACTCAGGTGATCACCTGAATAGTTTGGCTGTCACCTTGAAACTGCAAAACCCGATGTACAATAACGTACACTAAAGTAACATCGGATTTTGGAAAAAAAATGGGTCATATAGTACATCCAAGGGAAATTCTGTTACCAGGCTACCCCTATAAAGAACTGTGAGAAGGATTTGGCAATTGCTTGCTCTGCTGCTCCCCTGCATAATTAGGGCAAAGTATTTTGAGAGTGGTGCAGAGAAGCACTTTGCAAGACCAAGAGAAGGAGAAGTGCCTCACAAAAAAGGGTCTCCTTGGCAAGAGACCCCCTGGCCACTGCTAAGGTAGACCTTACACTGAACAAAAGCAAAAAGCATGTCAGGTGTTACAAACTGACAAAACGGGATCTTGATAACTCCAGAACACTAGCCTCAGTTGGCTCCTGACATGTTGGGCTAGCAAGGCTTTCTATTTTGATCAACATTTTTCTGGTATCATTCTAGTTTAAAATCAAGATTTCCTGGACTTGACTCTAGTCTCTGTCCGTGGTACTTATTAATGAACTCCCTAGTCTATCTGGATGGCACATCTGCTACACCATGCAATGAGCTGCAAAGCGTCCTAGAACCTCACAGGTAGCTGAAAAAA
>VZSV01000034.1:2101450-2116247 GCA_013398735.1 Nothocercus julius
TTTTTTTTTTTTTTTTTTTTTTTTTCCAGTACACATAAGCCATTCCACTCCATTCACAGAAAACAAAAAGTGTTCCATCTGAGCATATGAACAGGTCTTAAAAAAAGTGGTAGCCACTCCTAAAATGTGTTCAGTCTCTACAAGGCATACAGGTTTTACAGAGTTTGAAAGGCAGAGATTTTGACAGAGACCTGATCCTGCTGGCCTCACTTCACTGCCTTGATTATGTTATCCTCCTGAAGGCAGCACAAATAGCTTGGTGACTTGCTCCCCAACACCCACCAAGCAGGCCGAGCTGTGAAATCTAGTACAAACAGATGAACTCCGGCTTCAGCTTTAACAGAACACTCATCTGAATAAAATGAATTATTTTGCAAAGTTCTTTTTGACTCAATTTCATTAGAACACCAGTACTCAATGGATTAGACAACAGCACTGCCCGAACTTATCTGATGTGCAAAGAGCAACTCTGCCCTTCGCTGCTACAGTACCGGATGGAGCCGCTAAGTTTTAAGCGAGCTGTGATTGAAAGAATGATTCATAGACACGGAGGAAAAGGTATAGGATTATCAGGTAGATTATTAGCGTAGCTGACCTGATGATCAAACACCAGCTTTGGCCCTCCGTCCGCTGCAGTGTCCTCGCTGAGCAGCATCCATGTGTTTGTGTCAATGTCATAGCGATAGAAGTCACTTTTCAGAGATTTACTGTTCCTCACGGAGGAATCCAGATAGCGTCCCAGGGTGTATATCTGCCTTCGCTGAATGTCGATGCACATCTTGTGACAAGATCTGGCACTAGGACCATTCTAAGGCAGGAAGCAATCACAGAAATAGAGAAAAATTTATTAAACATTTAATATTGTTCCACATAAATTAATGCACACTCGCTCAGGGAAAATACATACCATCAGCAACTGGAAATTCCCTTATTATTCAAGAATATCTGCTTATAATCACATAAATACAGGATGAACAGACATCAACATCTTTATAATAGGATATTCAATATACTATTTGTGTTTTCAAAAGACACCAAAATATGTTTTTAAACAAGCTTATGACATGCAGCCTTTTTGCAAGGTATCTTAGAAGATGGGCAGCTTCTTCTAGAAGTGATTCTCAGAGGCCTGTGAAAGCTACTTGATCTTTTAAAATAACAGAAGTTGATGCACATGAGCAGCAAGTTAAGATGTCATAGCCTATAAATAACTACATAGGAAGGAGATTAAGAAGTGCTCTATTACAAGAGGCTCTGTTTTATTAATAGGATGTTTTCTAACAGATCATAACCAGACACTCCCACAAGCAATCATATCCTCTAATGGGTCTTTGGAGGTAACAAAAGCACTCCCTGTCCTTCACAAATAGATAGGGCCATTCCAACCTCCTGCTCCAAGAAAATTTCCCACGGTAAGCAGAACTGCCACGAATTATGAGCTTTAAAGAGACACACAGGGGAGCACTGCCAAATTATAATGACCTTATCCATGCAGGAGTGCTCATCTTATAAGGTATTTTTTTCAATGAAATTAAGATGATGCAACACAGCAAAGTATCCTTTCTGCTTCAGCTGAACCTATTTTTAAGAGGTTTCAAACATTCCCCATGAAGCACACACATATAAACGTTATGGTCATGTACTCCAAAATACTGCAAGTCAAGAGGTCCAAAGCCTTTATACAAAAATAAAATAAAAATAAGATAAATGTGGGGGGGAGGAGATGGATTGTAGCCATGTCAATGATAAGTTCAATAGTACTTTATTTAATGTTGGTTTGTGCAATTATGGTGTTCTTTAAGCGCGAGTGCCAAGAACAAGGCTGGATAACTTAGAAGCCTCCTTGAGTCTACAAGGCCAGAAATAAGAACTGCGGAAGTAGAACAAAAAGTATTAAAGTTCAGTACTGAGAATGTACTGAGAAACTCAAAAAGGTGGTCTGAAAATCAACATTAATAGTGAGATTTCAGATATCAAATTAAAAAAGAAAATATCCACAGAAAATTGAAGTATGAGACTAAAAACAAAACATTAAAATCCACTGAAAAAATAAAGGCTCTGCAAATAGACAAAGAGGTAATATATATTATAACTTACTAAAGGTCCTGCAGTTAAAGAAAGCTATTTATGCTACACCAAATGACCAGCATAATGTTTCCTCCATGTGATAGGAAATACTACCTTCTGTACAAAATCTTGGTATCTGTGCTATTTCATATAATAATATTCCACTGAAACTATGACCAAAGCTTAAAATAGACTATTGGAACACACTTTACTGAGCTGAATCAAATATGAAAGGCAATGTTTCATTTTTGTAATCAAGAGATTTGAATATTCATGCTATAGAATTCAATTTTTTGATTAAAGAAGAGTTACAGAAAACTGTTTACAGTTATTCAAATGGCTAAAATATCTGAAGAGGTATACTGAATTAGTCATATTTTGTAAATACGAAGCACTATGTCAGCAGTGATCACAGTTTTGAGGATTAAGTTATTTCATGGCAATTAACATAATTTACTTTTCTTTAAAGAAGATCGAAAGAAGTGGAACATTAGCATAAAATTCTGAAACGCAGCAAAAGTTCATTGCCTTTGGTTGCATGGAGGAAGAAGCTGAAAGTAAAGCAAGCACCATCCTCAGTGTCGTTTCTAAAAAAATCCAAGTTAGTAACAGTATTTTCCAAAAAAAATGCATCCAAAACATATGTGGTGGTCTCTTTGGATGAGTGGTAGTGACTTTTGTATCGCAAAGGTTGGCCCCGAATCCAAAGAAAGCAACCCCAGCAGACAAAGTCCATCTCCACTTACCCAACTGGGACACTTGAAGATATTTCACTGTTCTCCTGACAAAAAGGACGTATTTGCTTTGGCACTGCCACATTTCAGAGGATATGTTAGGATTTGCCTATCTGAAATAGGTGCTTTCAGACATTTCCTTCTGTCGCATTCCTGAATTTTTCTTCTAAGCAATATTTTTTTCCTCCATCTCAAAATGACAGTCTCTATATACTACATAAATCCTACCAAACCTGCTTAAATAGCATCTTTGGTACATTTGGGATCAAAAGTCCAATTTAACCAATTGCTAGACCTGCCTCACCTAGAAGAAAAAAAAAAAGTCACCTTCAGCTGAACACTGTTTGGGCACAGGGATGAGTCTTAGTCACTTCAACATCTACAATACCAATTTCAAGCCATAGGCATCAAAAACAAAGTTAGAAGATTGGACATGTGTACAACGTAGAAACATCATATTCTAAGATGCTGTTAAAAAGAAGGGGGAAAAAAAAATCAGGAAAGATATGCAAGGTCATTTTTAAAGGTAAGAGCTAGACATTGGTCAGGCCTCGCACCGCAGCATGTGCCTTTTAAAGAGCTCCTAAAGACATCAAGCGGGACCATTTCATCTGTTCAGACTGAAGGCACAGAAACCTCACCATCTCAAGCTGACTTCAACATTTCTTATCTTTAACTTTATTACCTTGCAGAAACCAACTGCATGGTCTTGCTGATATAGAAAGCTTCACCCAATCCACAATCTTGTTTTCAGACAAAAGTTATTACCATATACTGCTTATAAGGTCACATGAAATCTCGCAAAAGCTTTTAGCATCCACGTTTACCAATTTTGGTAAATAACTCTTTTATACAGTGCTACACATTTCTGCCTCAAATGTCGAAGTAGAGCGGAAAAGCCTAAACCTGTATTTAATGTGAGGGCTACTAAATTTTTCGGCAGAAGTCCTTGTAGTATGAATATACTTCAATGGGAGACACAGGGTCCATTTACGAGGACAGATATGTACAGACACTGAAAATGAATAAAACACTTCCAGGAACACATGATTAAATGAATCAAGAGGCTGTGGGCGGTTGCGAATGTTCATCCAAAGAAGTGTACTTCACACAGCTACAATAGTGAGCCTGTTGTTCAGACAAAGAACACACTGGAACAATTTGTTACGGAGAGAGTGATCCACCAAATTCAAATGGGAAAGAGTCTGTTGATTCCAGAAGTGTTCAAAGAACTCAACCAGTTATTAAGCAACAAGTGAGAAAAATTGACCATGATAGACATGACTTGCCTTGCTTAATCTACAGTGGAAGACATCCAGCACGGTTAGTTTGCCCCCCAAACGCAGACTCAATGCATGAGCCAATGGTCCCCACTGAAGGGACTGTGCTACATCTCTACACTTTCTCAGAAATTTAGGCCTTATCACCAAAAATTAACCCAAGACTTTTGAAGTACCTCATTTAATGCAGGCTTCACTACTCTACTAACTTGTCATTGACAAACACCTGCAGATAATTAAGGGTTTCATCACACTTCTGTAGCTACCAAGCAAACAGGTGGCAATTGGTAACTACCAGGTGTTCAGTTGCATTCTGCTCACAGCCACATCTCCTCTGAAAGCAAGAGCTGGATCAACTGCTTCCTAAGCCACACAGCTCTTGCTGGGTTATCTGACATGAGAAGTGTGCCTACCATAAAGAGGAAGAGCGCCCAAAAGACAGGACACAGGACTAAGAACATACCAAAAGAAAGGGTAGCACAGTGCAAAGAATAATCCTGACTAGCTTGCTTTATTTGATCTTGTGAATATCTTCAGTGATACCAAATTAATGCAAGACTCCTCCCTGCTAAGTACTTCTTTAGAGCTTTTTTTATTCAATGGTCTTTAAAAGTTGCTAGCACACAGGCTCTACATTTTTGCAGATGAAACTTCAAGAACTCCTTGACCGACTCAGCAGAGGTATCACTTTCCAAATAGCATGTCTGGTTAAAATGGACTCCAGCAAGTCACATCTAGCAACAGTTCTAAAGCATTGACTTTGGGAATTCTTTCGAGTTCTCATCCTGAAGCCTTGGCCTTCAGACTACAGAAACCACACACGAAAGCAACTGGTGACTTGGTTATGCTCTTATTCAGGGAGCAAACAGCATATTCCTCCTTTGGTCAGCCCCTTGCATTTATGCCAAGGGGCAGGGGCAGTAATAAAGCATTAGCATATCACATTTCTAATCTATGGGGTGCTAAACAATACCCAACGTTACCAAGCATCAGGACGGCTCAATTTCTATGGACTAAACAAGCAACCACCCGGAGCTAGGACTACCCTGAACAAGATGGCTTTCTGCCACCCAGCGCCACTGTACAATTAGCGCAGCATAATACGGCTAAGGCAGATTAAACAGTATGTGCAATGGCCTCGTTTTGAAACGGCACTGAATACCAAGCTTCTTGTCCCTGTCCACTCTTCTTCAAACACGTTGGTCTTGATCATAACTCTTCCAGTCTCCAAAATGGAAATAAACGTCCTGAAGAGGACGAAGGTAGGGAAAAGTAGAAAGTACGTAAACTTAGGAGGGCAGTGCATTTTAAGAGAAGTATTCAATCCCTTAAGTGCCCAGGGGTGACCAAGGGCAGAGAGGATTTTTTCGGTTTCATCAGTGCTCCATGACACTCCATTGTGCAATGCCAAGTGAATATGCAGTATACTTTATGAAAGGCCTTCTCAACATGCTAAGCCACTTTATAAAATCTAATTAGAGCTTTCTTCATTTAACTTGCAAATGCTGAAAGCAATTATCCCACTTAAGGACTAACTTACAAAACGTTTTCAAAAAGCAACACAAGAACACCCAGAGACACTGCTACCTTCTCGGAATAACTGATTTGTTGGGATATGGAGGAGAAAGGATTGGCACACAGTGCCTTAGGGTAGGGTCTGCTCAAATCGTTATTTATGCCAGCATCACTGTGCATCATCTTAGCAACAGCATATCCTGTTAAAGCACAAACATGATAGCTTGCATTCTGTATTTTTTTAATACATGTCCAGTGAACCTGATTTAATGCGAACAAGACTGAGGTAAGACAGACCCCCCTCCTTGCTCCCCTCAATCAACAAAAATGGGGGGGAGTTTGGCTACTTTTGGTTGTCATAACCTTTAGTAAATGAAGGGTTTTCGGTTGCAAGCAGATCTGTTTTATTCACACAGATCCAGATGAAAAACCTCAGGAGCGAGCCTGGACACTGTTCAAGAGCAAGGGAAATAAAAACAATGAACAGCTGACTAATTCTCCCTTCTTCGTGCTTTGAAAGACTGAATGGAATGTGAGTGCTGCCTCCAGAAGAAAGTTCAGAAATAAGCGTCAGGAGGTAAACACTCTTGTCCTACAGCAAACTAGGACGAGGACATAAAAAGACACAAACAACCTACTTTGTTTTCGGTTCTGAGAGCCGGCTGTCACGCAACAAATAGGCCCTCCTGCCTACATGCAACTGCAGAGATTAATTGATCTCATTTTCCAGTTTCAGGGGGCATTTCAGAAGATTCGGAGTGAGTTCCTCCCCACCACTCTCACAGAAAAAAAAGATAGAGAAAGTTCTCCACAATCTTGAAAATAAAAGGAAATGTGTATTATTTTTGGCATGCACCCACGTCTATAGGCTCTTGAAGATTAGAACTTAGTGCTTTATCAAGCCTTAAGATAATGCACGCACCCAAAACGTGTATTCTAAGCAGCAGTTCAAAAGGATTGTGTGTTACATGCAAGACCTAAAGTAAGCAAGAAAAACATCTACAACCATCCACAAGAAAAGCCTCCATCCCACATAAAATGCTTTCTGTGAGCCACTGAAGTTTCTCATAAAGAAGATAACCAGAAAGCTATCAAAAGAACAAGCAATCTAGTCCTTCCCATGGCAGTGCAGGGCATTTGTGCTGTCCGTCAGCCAAAAGCACAAAATAAAACGAGCGGATCCGGATAATTTTTTAAATACCCAAATGCCAACCACGTGCCAGGAGTGCCTAGTCACGCGATGGAGCAGCCTCCAGGACATCCAACAACGCAGCAGGAGCGCCGTGCCAGCTCTCGTGACTGGAGAAGGTGAACGCGGACTTCATTACCTTCAGCTACTCTGCAAATTTACCTCAAGTTAAGCCTAAAGCAGCATATGCCAGGTCAGCAGCCGTATATTTTTAACTCTACGATATTCTTGCCATTAATTCTGAAAGCCACCAGATATTCCGACTTACTTTTACAGCTCCCCCATCAGCTACGGGGAAGAAACTCAGAGAATACTCAAGTTAACACTCAGAGAATACACGAGTTAAAACATGTTCCATCAGTTAATATTTTAGGAAACCTATTAAACAGGTCAGAACCTGGCTAAGAATCATGACATTTAAAACCCCCGGGATTGTTACGGAGAAGCATGGGTCTACACAATTTATCCCACACAAAAGAATCAACCGATTATTATTATGATAAAATAATAAGTTCAGCCACCAAAAAGCTTCTCACAAGTATTTATAAAAAATAAGTAAATAAATAAAAATTGACCACTAAGTGCATCTAGCCACAAGTCAAGACAAGACGAAGATATCCCTTCAGTCAGGCAGTTGACACAGTATTTGAGCTCTGGCTAATCTGCTTACAAGTGTCCTCCTATAGCAATGCAACTAAATAGATTTAGTTGCAAAATCCTTTCTGGGCATCTGACTCAGACACGATGGAGCAGATTAAAGCCAGAGGCAGCTTTTAGTACACAGTTCTGATTCAACCGCTCTGCCTGCTTTAGAAAGGAAACAGAGAATTAAACAGGATGAAGCCACATGGCCACGTTTTAGGTGCTTCTGAAAGTGCATACGTGTTCTAGATAAGCCAAACTTCTCAACTCTGGATACTTCGGCCTCATGCTGAACATTCATAAAAAAAAGTCTGCCAAGACTAGAAGTTAAAAATTAATGGCCTGGTGTTCTACTTTCAAAAGAAGCTTCAATAAGCTTATAACTCAAATGATTAAGCTCCAAGATCATATGACATGACCTTTATGATAGCAGTGCACTGGATTTGATGACCTAGGAGGGGTCATCCTCTCCAGTCCTACATGGGAGTTTACTAAGACAGTCTGTTCCAGCCCTCGGGGACCAGCACGGGTTCATTAAAGCACAGTTGAACCTAAGCTTCAGTACACGTGAATGCTGCTATGAAAATGACTACATGCTTGTGCTCACCTCTCTCAAAATTACCTGTTGAAAATTAGCCTCCCAGCAAGCAACTTTCTAGAAAGAAAATATGGCCTGTGAATTGACTCAACTTACCATGGTTTCACAGAATCAGACTGGTTGCGGTTGGAAGGGACCTCTAGAGATCATCTAGTCCAACCCCCTGCTCCAGCAGGGACACCTGGAGCACGGGGCACAGGGCGGCATCCAGACGGGTCTGGAAGGTCTCCAGAGAAAGAGCCTCCACAGCCTCTCTGGGCAGCCTCTTCCAGGGCTCTGCCACCCTCACAGCAAAGGAGTTCTTCCTCACGTGGCGATGGAACTACCTGTGTTTTAATTTATACTCATCACCCCTTGTCCTGTCGCTGGCCACCACCGAGAAGAGTTTGGCCCCATCCTCTTTACATTCTCCCCTCAGGTATTTCAATATCCTATTTTTGACATTTTTGCATGAGTTTATTTACAGCGCAGAAACAACTCTGGCAACAGACACCTGAGTTACGGCCAGTGCAAGGAGCCTCATTCCCAGGCCATTTTCAGCTGCGTGTCCTCCCTTGACTCACTCTCACATCTCGGTACCTTCCAGGCCTTGCAGCACTGCACAAACTTGTAGATGTCACATCACAGTAAACAAAGCCATCCTACAACCAAGGGAATTTTCTAGACAAGCAAGTGGAAAGTAAAAGACACAAGACTACAAGTATGCAAAACAATGTGAAATAAATCTTTCGCTTAGGTAGGCTACAAGAATGCTACTGAAAGTCTTGGTCAGGCTTTCATTTACAGTCAAAAATAAGTCATCCAGCCTACATGATTCAGCTTACATATGCAAACAGGACCAGCAGTAAAGCCATATCCTAGCACACAGAATACACTGAAAGAATATTAATACCATAATATTTTTAAGACATGACGTAATTTACCTGCAAGTCAGGCATCCTTCACACTGATAAAAGTGAGTAAGAAGAATTACAGCCTATTTAACAAGGAAATGGTTTGGTTGTTTTACACATCAGCTTTGCTTTCAGTAACGCTGATGAAATACAACAGACAGCCTACCACAGACACAGAGCTTTTACCAGCTCAAAGACCGGCCCTTGGGACAGTATTCCTAGCAAGCTGAGCTTGAATAAACCCACTAACAACTGCAGGATGTTGAGTGAGGCCGTTTTTACTCACATCCTAAATTCACACTGTCCTCTCACTCCCAGTGCAATATCTGGGGAAAGTCCAACCACAAGAGTGATTTTCCACAGATGCTACCCCTAGGTTTAGCTACAGCTATACTTGGAGACCAACTGGAAGGCAAACTCTTTATCCACAAAGCTATGTGAGATATGTTACAGTTTCTTCAACTGCATAAGGATATAACAGAGTCACAAATAGCTAAAGGGTTAGTTTTCTGGGTTTTGATCATCTTTGAAATGCTGGTGATAGATCAATATGAAATTAGAAGTCTTAAGCAGAATGTGACAGATACAGGCTCCAAGATGCCTTTGCAAAAGTCAGTGTTATAGAGCATAAAGGAGTAGTCTGTACCTAGAGCTTTTAGAAAGGGATAAAAGTGCCTGTGCACCTATTCCGCCTCTTTAACCAACTCCACAACTATGTGACTACATCTTAGCAATGCAGATATTAAGCGTGGTCTCATACAGGCTTCTACATGGCAAGAGGGTTGGGGACATGGCATAATGGCCACAAACAAAATATTTTCTACGTTGAAAAAAACAATGCTGTGGAGTTCATACGACCTTTCTTTTGAACCAAGTGGCAGACTAGGAAAGTTGTCGCTTGTGACGTGTTTATATCACCTTGCAGCTCCCGTCTGATTCACCCCGCTGCAGGAGCTACACCAATTGTCACAGGAAGCACAGCCCAAAGCTAATCTCTGCTGTATCAAAATTTTACAACTGAGGTATTTTCAGTTTTGCAGTAATCTACACAGGAAGCCACATAAAAGAAAAATCAACCAAGAAACAGTACAAAATATTTTCTATGGTCTTCTCAAAAGTCTATGAAGAATCGCAGTAAAGTCCTTCTCTTCCATGTATTAAAGAGGAAAGTAAAAATGAAGTATCAAGTGTGCAGAAAGCAGCTTTTAAAGACAGAGCACTAAAAACAAAGCACACATGGGGCACTGCAAGGATCATGACCTAACAGTTCCTGAATTACAACACGAGAAGGACTTTTGGCCACCTTCAACATCTAACCTAGGCAAGCATACCCTGGAACATTCATCAATTAAGTCCTATTAAACATATCAGGTCCTGTCAGGGCAGAAAACTCACATCAATGTATTTTAGCCAGCATTTGCTCTATGCAGAGTCCAGAAAGCTTAAGCACTAGTTACCTTACAACCGTGGTGCAAAAACATAACCATTCTGAGCAGCAAGGTCCAGGAAACCTGAATAAATCTTCTGGAAATGCTTGAAAGCCTGCTAAGTATTTGTCTATGGTACTACTTAATAGAGCTTTCCCTGTCTTACCATACTGAGACAACTGATATTTCTTTAGGACTTTCTATATTTGTACAGCTTGAGCAGGGTTAGTATAACCTAAGTCTTTCACTGCCTGCTTGAAACAGGAGACTACTCCCAAGGCAGAGCTGACTGCTGCACGAAGATACTTTCACCTTGCGGATCAGAAAATAAGCTTTCCTCCCACCTCTTCTAACCCAGCTTCCTCTCCTGTTTCTTTAAAATCCTTTCTCCTGCAGAACTTAGTGTACAATGCACGATTCCAGGAATTCCAGCTGGCTCTTGTCTTACAGGTGTTTAAGCCTTTAAAACCTGAAATGACATAAATCAGTGTTTTAGCCCTATATATGCCGCTTCACTACATTCTTACCTGCAAGTTTTGTAATCCTTTAAACAGTATGAGAATTTTGCCTTCCCTGCAAGACATTCATAACGAGGACACAGTGAGAATGTGCCAGGGAGAGCGTACTGCATGATCCTTAGTTTACTGAGGATAGGATGATGCAACGACTTAATAAGAAAGTATACGCACAAAAAGCTATATTCCTGATGAAAGAGTAGAGCACTACGCCCACAATAAAAGTGGTGATTTTTTAATGAGGATATAAATGCTATAAATCAGCTATCCATGATATATTGCTAGAAGGTTTAAGAGTAGTCCATAATTTTGTAAGCAATATCCCTTTAAAACTAACAGCCTTAGGATATTTTGAAACACCGTGTTTTATCTGAAGACTGACACATACCAGCTCCATCACTGCCAGGGTTTTGCAGCCTTTAGAAGACCAAACATAGCGCATTTATCTAGCTACTTCTTCCTCTGCAAGAGCACCTTCAATATCTAAAAGGGATCTGCACACATTGGTGTAAAGAATAACAGAAGGCTGGTTTCTACTGCTTTTTTCTTCTTGTGTTGGTAGCAAAATCTGTGAGGATTAATGATAGCATCAAGGAGCTAAAGATCTACAGCTGTTTTACAGTAAGTATGGTATTTTCTTTAGGGAAAATTAAAAGACAAACAAGGATTAAGACAACAGAACTGTTTGATCACACAAAGCAGCAAAACCAAATAAACGGCCACCTTTTTAAAGCATAAAGTATTTTTAAAAATGCTTAAAGTCAAAATAGTTTTCAATGGAGTCTTTTTGATTTTAGATTTCCTATGTAGAAGTCGCTGGAAAAGTGAGTCGAATCCATCTATAGCCTCTCTAATATTTTGGACAAAGAATACCAGCTAGAACACTTGAAAAATTATTATGCTATTAAATGAGGATAGGAAAAAATTAACGTAAGATCCTTAAAAACAGTTGAGAATACTTTTTATTAGGTTTAATGACATGTACCTGTCCTCTTTGCCTCTACTTTTGCAGGCATTTACACTCTTTAGGAAGTTGGCTCAGAGGTACATTTGCAGGATCCAAGTTTCTGTTGTAGGTTCCTTGGGACAGCTGCTTTCTCCCCATGGGTTTTTGCAATACCAAGCATCTAGTAAAACTGAACACCTGCACAACCAGTATTTCTGAGAAGCAGGAAATAGTAGATTCACTACACTAGATTTCTAAGGTGCATAAATATCACAGTATTTGGAAAAAAAAAAAAAAAAAAAAAAAAAACCTTGCAAGTTACTTCAGGCATCTAACTATATGATTTGTAGAAAGGAGTGAATATTTTAAACTAGTTCAGCTCACAGATTCACTTAGAAGAGTCTAAAATAGGAACTTCAAATATATATGTTCATAAATTTCAGCAACACACCCAAAAAACTCATAGATGTCACAAATGCTTACAAAAGCACAAAATACTCACACACGAGCTTGAGGTTGGAAACCGTGGGTAAGTTAACCCATTTCAACTAATGCAAATCAATGCATAGACCCACTACGGAAAATTTAATCAGAAATACAATAGCAGATGAAAAATCACCCTGCCTTCTTCACTAGCTTTCTACATTCGTCAGCTTTTATTTTCAGTCTTCTAAAAAAGTATCTGTCAGTAGCCAACCATCTCCTTATAATACATGTTTTTTCTAGACCATTTTGAACCTACTGAACATTAGACTCTTGTTGACCTATGCTTTGCTTCTCATAAGTGAAAGAATTTATCCACTTAACTGGTTCACCCATGAACAGACCTTTACTTCTACGAATGAGAACTCAATTTAGGTGTCTTTGCTGAGAAACACCATCAAAAAGGTTTTTATGGAAAAAACTAACACTAACCTGCTTACATAGTTTTCACATCTCCGATTTGCAAGACAGGATTTCCCTCTAAAAAAAGTCCAAGTGGGATGAGTCAACATACCATATTTATGAATGTGCTGGACAACAGAATCTACCAATCTGCACTGTACAGAAGTCAAACTTTTTTTTCATCTGCTGTACTTTGCATCAAGTCTAGAATTCATTTAAAATATAAGTGACAGATGGGAACACATAGGTCTACTTGCTCTATTAAGGCTAGCAAGAAACTTGGCATATACTTAAATCAAGTTCCATGAATTCAATTCTAAATATCCACATTTACCTTATTCTTCTGTTACCCATCTTGGACCTGGCTTCTGAACAAGTCAGTTTTCCTATACCCAAGTTTCCTGGTTGCATATGTTGCATCCTTCTCCCTTCCATTTGTGTATTTTATATTAAGACAGAAAAACACAGTTTGAGAGGACATTTTCTCTGGAAACTACTAAGACAAGTTTCAAAAATACTGGTGACAAAATATGCCAACTATCATGTTTCACACTTATCAAATCTCCAGAGCTATCAACATCCTTCATCCTTTTGAAGGTATTTAAAAGGCCACATAACTATCAGTTTACACCAAATAAAATCTCTCTTACCATTACCTACTCATTAAACTGCCCTCCTGTACCAAGTTTCACTAAACTAGCATTTCCAAAAGAAGGTTCTTGGAAGTAGAAATGGTAGAATCCCAAACATACACATTAAGTTTCTCTATCAACTGACAGTGGTATAAGAATAAAATGCCTAAAGAGTGACAGAGGTATTTTTTTCCAAAACAAATCCTCAAATCCCAAATCCTCAAAACGTCTCCAAGTTACCGTGATTAGCGGTTGGAGATGAGCAGACAGCAGCACTTGTCAGAACCATTCCTTTGCTTCAGAGCATAAACTCTCAAAGGCTCTTAAAATTCACATGGTTTGGCCCTGCCTTATGCCAACTGATTACTTGTGGAGTTGTTGCACACTCAAAAATAAGCATTTCACAGAGGAGACAGTCAGAAGGGCAGCAGTTGTGAGCTGCCCAATGTTGCATCTCTCTTCAAGGGATGTAGGCTCAGCGCAAGAAGATCTGACAGGGACTAGAGGAGCCCTTCGGGCTCTGAAGACCAACGGGATGGTGGGGAAGTCTGCTCCACCTGGCCACAGAGGCTGAGATATCTATCCTGGACTGACAATTATATAACATATAGAATTATATAATAGTATAGAACTCCCGACAGCTAATAACGGTGACCTCAGCAGCGCTGCTCTAGCTCATGGGAAATTTCAAAACCACAGTTGCTTTTGGTAAGCAGAGCTTACCAAAAAGGTCACAAACTTTTCGTAACGCAGCGTCGAGGGGAAGACGATAATCAACTGGCATTGCACGTTTATCCTCCAAGTAATATGTAATTAACACATAGTAACATGTAACACACAGTAATATATAACATTTACTATATTTTGCTCTTGTTCCAAGTTTAGTTATGCAGCGGCTAATTTAATCGGTATTACCAACTAATTAGAACAAAACAGCTGGCAAAAGAACATGTACAATACAAAACAAAACCCAAGACTAAGTTTCCCTGGAATCTGTTTCACATATCTACAGATTCCACGTCAACAAACATTTCCTTTTAGCAAATTGTTTGTGAATATTTGATGCTCCTATTAGAGGGACATCTGGAGTTTTTGTTTTGGAATTTGCTTCTCCGTTTGAGCTTGACCTTTTCATTTCCAAATCAGGTTTTATCCAGAAAAAGCACTACCAATTTACAAGAACAGCAGCAGCTGGTTCACTGCACTTACCAGTAAGTTACAAAATTGTGGCCTATGCCTTAGCACCAAGAATCAACATAAAGGAGCTATATTGTCGGCCTACTTCCCAACACCGTCCTAGACTATATTACGGGGTAGGTCATTACAGAACCACACATGTTTCTTCATGCTCTTCTTCCCTTAAGTATCCATCTCTTCAAAATTCCCAATCTCCTTTTTTCCCCCCTAAACTTCTTCTCCAAGACTCTTCCAATCTTCCACTTTCACTTCCCACCCTTCCCTGCCCTCATCTTTC
>VZSV01000034.1:2117302-2143634 GCA_013398735.1 Nothocercus julius
AAAAAAAGATCAAATGGGAACTAGATGTTTTTCATACTCCTTTCATAAACAGTTGGGTAGATCTACTCCTCTATTTGACTACCAAAAGCAGCAACAAAAACTCATATTTTTACTTGTCCAAAAAGGCAAGATGAATTTCCAGAAATTATATTCTGGAAAAATCAGAAACCAATTCAAAACACAGTAACCATGTGAAACATTAACATTTCACAGTATACAGTGATGTGAATTACACAACCCAAGGGTCCTGGACTTTTTTTGTTACCTCATATAAACCAAGCTACAGTCATCTCAGAGGTTTCATACGTCAAAGACTGAACAAAATAGGCCAAGCAAAATGGTTCAAGCAAATGCCACAAAAAGCTCTTGGGATTGCATGGCCTCTGGCAGCTACCCTTGCCCTCTAGATTTCAATCTGTTAGCTGCCCATCTTGACAAAAGTTAAAAGAATAAACAATTCATTTCTGAATTCCCACAGCAGTATCGGGTCTGAAATGTTTATTAGGCGTCCGATTGTTCAGTCTTGTCAAATTATTTAACTTTTGCTCTGCTCACTAAACTAATTTTTGGTTGACTAGTCTGCTCTTGAGAAATAACCCTTTCACCTGCAGTAACTGTAACTCTTCAAATTCGCACCCATTTCACATTCTCCCACTGTAAGCAATTCAAAAGAACTTGAACGTCTGAAATCTGCAGCTCTTACGACACGCTACGCATCAATACAGGCACTTGAAAAGCATGACATTTTTCTGTGCAAAAATTCCCGTATTAGTAATATGGATCTTTGCAGAACTTGCCTCTTTCTCGGTGTCTCTGGATATACAGGTCCACTGGTTTTCCTTCACACTGTATGCCCAAAAGTCAGCCAGATCCTGAGTCCCATCCCAGCCACCAAACAAATAAACAGTTTCTATTAAAAAAGGAAAAAAGAACATATTAGTTTTATTATTAAAAAAGAATATGTATTTAAACAGGTTAATACATAAGAAAGCCGTGTGACAAACAGACCATAGGTCTTAAGATTACCAAAAGGGAAATTGAAATGGACTTTTCTTTGAATGTTGTAACACCCACAGGAACCAAACGAAAGATATTTTGGTTTAGCAATGGATTTTTTCAGATAAACATACATCCTACTCTGAAAGAGTCGTTCTCTATTTCTGTAGATACACACAAGGCAATTGAATCCATACACACATAATTAGGATCTGAGAGAGAAAAAGTTAAGAATATTTATTATTTTGGACAACAGGAATTATTAGTATTTACCGAGATCTTAGCCTGTCCCTTGTTCAGTGCAAAATTTATAGATGAGAAAGATCTCCTAGAAAACTGTACTCTTGCTTTGTCCATCACTTACAAAAGATAGATAGATTTCAGCTACAAAATCTATGAGGGAAATGTTAAGAGAATAAAGTAACCTATCCAAGGTGACAAGCAAGCAAGTGAAAGAGTAACGGATTAAAGTCAGTATTTCAGGCCCATCTTTAGAACACTTTACCTTACACCCATTGCCTTTTCGAACACCAACAGAACACCAAGTTCAGTCACACTGATGGAACCGAACTCAGGAAGAATACAAGGAAGGAGAGGTCTCTGTTCTGCCATGGAGAGCTAACTAATCCACTTCCATTCTAGAAAATAACTCCTTGTCTAAAACACCTGAAGTAACTTTACTTTTAGACTACATTAAAATGCAACACTATGTCAAGTCCAAGAAGAGCAAGCCACTGCTAACTTCCAAAGTTTTGAAAAAATGTCTTTAAAGTCCATAAACCAGTTCTGTTATGATGGCAGTGGCCATTTTTTAAACCAGTACCAATTCAAGAGCAGAGTTAGAAGCGTGATTCGAAAACAGGAATAATCCCGGACCCTTACCTACCATTGGGATGGTGGGCATCACCATGGAAAGGTTACCCTGGTTCATTAACTTTAATTACCCTTCCTCCTGGATTCAGGGCTCCCAGTGTTCCCTGTAAAGAGCAGGTCCCTTTGTGCTCACAAATTCTCACAGTTCACAAAACCCACATTACCACAACAGCTTCATTGATAGCTGAGGAAAATAAAAGATTTGGCACTGGCTAAGTATCCTATTGGGTTCTTGCCAAAATGTCATGCCTGCCTGTAAAGGCTTTGTCCGAGATGAAATTTAACAGCAAACCTGAATGAATCTGAGGAAAACTCAGATTTAAAAAAGTTACCTAAATCAAGCTGACAGAATGAGACTGCATGTAAGCACTCAAAAAGAGGGAGAGCCATATTCTTAACGTGAATTGCATCCCTAGAGTTCCAGAAAAATGACGACTACACAAGTGTACATGAACGGGGTGCCAAATTTATTTTTAATGCTGGTACAGAACTGTAGTCTAGGTGAAAGATAAAACTCCATCACTAGGCAGACCTAGAAAAACTAATGTTTTCCCCATCTTTCAACATTACAGTATCTCTACATAAAGCTCCTTTAAAAACACAGAAACTTTTCTCAATATACTAACACATCAGTTGCCAATACGATCATGAAAATGTCTTTTTTTTATAGTTCTTCTAAAGCTTGCAATTGTTTTCCCATGGTTTAGGTAAAATTGCTCCAATTCCCAGCCTGTTTCGCATCTCCTGCTCTATTTTTCAATGTATTTTTTTGGAGGAAGGGCCATTTTTTCACCCTGCAAGCCCAGCTCCAAACACAACAGGCTCCAGGGCCCATGACTCCAGCAGTACTGCATATTGCTGCAAGACCTAAATAACATATCAGTAAACAACATGCTCTAAGGAGGCAGCAGACAAAGGCGATGCACTCCCAACTTTCAGGCAGGAGTGGGAAGCTTGAGGGGCACAGTAGCATCACATCACTATAATTATTTATGTCTTAGTAGAAACAGGGAATTAAGTTCCCCGTTCTGCTTTAGGGGCAGACAGGAAGAATTTTCAATTCTACCTGCAGGGCAGCAAGACAAACATGAAAGCCGCTACATGTTCCCCATAGCTTTCACCAGCTACATTTTAGAAATCAAATTTCTCCCCCAGCATCTTATCTGCAGCTCCACTATGTTTATTTTTGAATGTGATTTCAATGTTTTGAATATGTTCTATGAATATTTCTAAATTGCTTGCTCAGTCAAAAATGTTTCTATGTGTAAACTCTTTTATTCCCTTACTGTCCAAAGGACTAGAAGATGCCACAGCACTCCTCAAAGTATTACTGAGTATACACAGGGGAGGAGAAAAAAAATAAATAAATAAAAAATTCTCAACAACCTCAGCCCAGACTGGCATCTAGGATATGTTCTTAATGACATTTTTTCTTCCTCCTCCTGTTAATTGCATGTTCTCCGCATGATGAAGTCGTTGGTAGGATTCTGGCACAGGTCTTCAACAGCAGAATGCAGCACAGTAAACTTGCAACGCTAGGCTGACGAAGGATGTTTGATCTCTCAGAGCATCCCTGTGGAAGTCTTCTTCCACTGGTAAAATGGATACATTCCATCTCTAGTGACATACTAAACCAAAAATTTGGTGAAATAATAATTTCATGTCTGCTAGAACAAGAGATAATTTAGCCTCTAGAAGATCATCTGGTCCAACAGGCGTGCCATTCCCTCCCGAACATTTCACAGCAGAGCTCCCTTAAGAGCACATTGCTCAGTTAAGCTTTGGCTGTCACCCAGGATGGAGAATTCTGCTTCTCCTGAATCCTTGTTCCAGTGATTTACCACCTTCATTACACCATTTCTTTTTCCTTATTTCTCACTGGAATCTCCAATTTGCGCTCACTGCCCCTCATTTTTTCCCTCTGCCCCTCCAGGAAGGGCCTGACTCCATCTTCTCCACACCTCTCACTACAGACCTATAGTACGAGTTCCTCTTGGCCTTTCCTAAGGAACCCACCTTCCTGAGCATCTCCTTGAAAATAACATGCTTCAGCCCTCTACCATCTTGGTGGCCCTCCACTAGGACTTACATTAGTTCAGCAACATCCTGGATGCAGGATCCACTGAATCTGTGGACACAGTACTCCAGGTACGGTCTCAACAAGCACCAGACAGAGGGAATTTCCTTAACCTGCTGGCCACACAGTAGCTGAAGCAGCCCAGAATGAGGCTGACCATAAGAGGGGATTCAGACCTCCAAGTAACTTCAGGAGAAAATAAATAAATAAATAAAAACAACTCTTGTAGACAAAAGTGAACCCCCAACTCTTTAGAAAGTCAAACAGAGAAACAGGACTCACTCTTTGCATAAGAATCTACAGCTGCAGATGCTCAGCTTCTTCCACAGTCTAAATCGAGCAGGAGCAGGACCAGGTCAAGATCTCTTCTCCCCGCAACAAGTTCCTAACCCCTACGTGACAGCTCTGCTTCCTCTTGTACTCCTCTTCCTACCCAAGTTCTCTCTTCTTGATAGAAGCTTCAAAAGGTCCTACCTGCTAGTGATCAGGGGTCTTGCCTATTAAGATGAATACTCAGATTCAGCGTCCCTTCACCAGCCTAAGAAGGCCTTTCTCTCAGAAGCAGAACACCTAGGTGTAAAACACCTAAAACGTCTGCTATGAAAGGGCAGCATCCTCTGTCGTAACCACATTTTTAAGCTATCTCCAAGCTGAAGCTTGCACTTTGCAAAGAGCACTCAGAGCACAGCTACAAAGTCAGACCTCAGATTTGCTTGAAGCATCACACCACTGAGTTTCCAGATCACAATTCAGCGCAGATGGTGGCTAAATGCAAAGTTGTTCAGGCTGGGGCTGCTCTCGATAGGCACATAATGCAGATACGTCTTCCTCCCAAATGCGAAGGCACTGTAAAGTTGAATAACCTCCAGCATTCAGCAGCTGTTTGCATTTTGGAGGCCTAAAAGCCATCTGTGTTTTGTTTTTAGAGATCTCTTCATCTTGTACCAAAGTCCTATTTTTGAATATCTTATGGATAGAAGTGTTTTCCTCAGGCAAAACAGTGTCTTGCTTCACATCTCTGCTGCTTTCACTCCCTCCATGTTTTTCATCTTACTCTGCTTCTTCTGAGACAACTCCAGCATCTCCCCTGTGCCCCCTGCTTTGAATCTCCCACTTCACTCAGCTTCCAGACTTTGCTCTCTTCTAATACAACAAATTAAGCAAAATGCCTCGATGAAGACTATTTCACTAATATTTCCTTTAGAAAAAAATATTTCACTCGCCTTAGCTGAGAAATTCAGACAAAAGCCATAAGGTTGCTTGGCCATTACTAACAGATTCCTCAGAAATCTCAGGGGACCTACACAAATACATAAGCAGTATAGTTTTTTCATGACTGATGTTTACAGCACTTAATATCCTCATGTACCTTTTGTTTTCACTATTGGCAGTTTGAGGGGCTGTTTTTTTGTTTGCTGTTTCTTTTTAATCCATGCTTTTTTGTTAGGACTACCCAAATACTTTTTCACTCCTCCTAAATGAGAGCAGAAAATATTCTTGCTTCCCTTTCAGAAAGCTACGTAAGATATGCTCACCTTGCAGAAAAGGGGGAAATAATCTAAGTATTTGATTTTTTTTATTTAGAAACTAGAGATTTTAAGTACATAACAGCGGTATCCCAATTTGATGCTAAGAAAGCCTCTTAAGTATTTCTATGCACGCACAGTAAATTCTGCAACCCAATAAGTCATTCCAGTTGGAGCATTAATATGATTAAAAACAAGGAAGATGTTTTGAGAATTAGCAATTCACAGATTTTTCAAATTTTTCATTTGAAAAGATCTCTGGCTACATTCTCAGTGTTGTATCCTCAAAGCTTTATACCTTCCAAAGGTTTCTACCTCCCCTTCAACACATTTAAGTACTTCAAAGTTCATAAAGAACACTACACTTAGATCTTAAGTCAACTGCAGCAACTATTAAGCAGGTGATCAGATGGAAAGGAGCTACACCACAGGTCACTGTTTGCCAAAGATCCCATAATTGTTCTTTTGGTTACTCTAAACCCACTCTCATTAGAAGATGAGGCATATTAAGAGGTAGCTTGAACTAAATTAAAACACGTTGTATCTGACACAAACACATAAACAGAGCCAGTGACTCAGCTCACTACCAGTGATAACTAGTTCAACTACTTACCAACCCAAAGCCTCTCTTCTAACACTAAACATGTGCATCCAGCAGGCTTAGTACTATTACCAAATTTAGTAAAAAATGAACTCATCTTTTTGAAATTAGTAATAATTGGTTAGCACTTACTGGAAGTTAATCAAAAAGCAGAAGGGCTTATAATTATATTAACAGCACATGTGCACATTGAATATTAACTTGCTTCCAGAAGTATTCTATACAATATAAAACTTCAGGACTTCTCTACAACTCCAGTTATGGAGCTCCATTTCTTCTCTATAACATGGAATTAGAGGAAAATATTCATTTTTTTGAGAATGACTTCACCCTTTGAAAAAGGGATGCAAAATGAACTAGTTTTTCCTCCAGCTTCCAGAGACTTCTGAGAAAACAAGAAGCATGTGGGTAAAGAGGAGAACTGCCGTTGGGAAAAACTGTATGCTGCTGTTCCTTTTTTTTCCATTAACACTAGATTTGCTCAAAGCTAGCCAGGAAGACCAGCTCCAATTTGTAAAACATATCCTCACATAACTGGCCAAATTCCTAGTCTCATTAAGTGATATCTATACCCGAAAGGAAAATTCAAGCTGTCAGCAACAGCAAGTTTCAAGAACACAAACAGTTCGAGGAACTGCCCTGGCTGGTTCATAAGCCAAATCAAACAGCAAGAACAAATCTCAAAAATACATGGGCTTTTACAGGCCTCAGTGGGCTTGGAAGCAAAACTATGTACAACTTTCCAAATACTCTACAGCAAAACCTCCCTTCAGGTTATTCTGTTACTGGTGGGTAAATCTCTAGCAAGAAAGAGGTGATTTGATAGAGGGAAATGCAGCTTTCAGAATATGACTCTACATCCATAGGTGCACTCCAGTCAGTTTTGTGCAAGGAAGAGATGGTGCTTTTTATTGCCTTGTTGAAAGCAGCAAACTTAAGTCAAAACAATCAGCTTACTAGGGCTTCAGAGATCAGCGGGAACAGAAATGAACACTCACACTACCATGAACATATTACACTCAGCAAGTCCAAAGGAATCTCGTGCCAAAGTCAGGAAGCCTCCTCTTTTTCCAGGATACCTGTGAAACATCCAACCTATCTACTTATTCTCTAGGGTGCCACTAGGGTGCGTTTCATGGCCTCTTTTGTACACAAACACCAGCAATCCTACGAGAGCGCTTGATTCTAACAAATCTCAAAATTCTTCCATTAAGAAAAAGTTTACTTTAACATACAACATAACTTGAGAACTTTTTCTAGAGTAGTAACTCCAGTCTGGGCAAAGGCCCAAAATTAAACTTCTACTGGGGAATTTTTGCTTGTTCACTATGACTTAGCAAATTACCTTTAAACATAATATCTTGTCACATGCTTCAGTCTTGGTCCATATGACCACAGCAGGAAAACACAAAAGTTTAACTCTCTCAATGTCATCCTATATTCTTCTTTGCCACACACAGCCCTGATTTTGTTTCTTCTTTTCTGCTAGAAATTCTATTACTTATGGAAATTACTTGCTTTTAAGAAAAAGCTATCAGCAGGGAAAAATAACAGGACAGTTATTTGAGTAAGGAATGAAGGACCAGGGAAATCTGGTATATAAAGACAGACAAAACTATAGAAAAACATGGGGTATGATGACCCAAACAGGCTCACTCTTCTGCCTCCCTTCGCTTTTTTGCATGGGCTGTCTGGAAGAGATGCTGAACCATCCTTTTAACTGCCACAGAAAACGTTTTTGTAAAAGGAGTCAAATAAATTATACTTAAATACAGTTTGTCGCACGTTTATTTTGAAAGTTAGAAGCCACTCCAGCCAAAATAGAGGGAATGTTTTAATACATCAAGTATATTGCTTAAGCACTACTCTAAAACACAGAGCAAGCAGCAGATAAGGGAAAAAATGCCTGTGATTTCTATAGTCTAAGGACTTGCTCAAAAATGAATAAAAAAGCAACTGTTCTAAGTCTCCTTGTTTGGCTACTAAGACACTAGAGTCTAAAGGAGAACTAATAGGAAAGAAGGGGGTAGAAAAGTCAGTTGAAGCCTAGTTCCAGATACTGAAAGCAAAGTACTTAATTCAGTTCTATTCAAAAGTAGGGATTTTACCCCAGAAATTAGTTAACACGTTCTGTGAAGAAGGAACACACTTGCAAATTCAACTATGCTGTGTGTTCATTAAGGAATTTGGCAACTGCTACTCACCTGTCTGAACATCTATGACCATCTGATGACCACCTCTCATCCCTGGTCGGCTGTCTTCCCCATCACCTTTAAAGAAACAGAGAGTTTTCTATTAAAACCAAACAAATACACAACCCCTAAGTACTACAGGGAAGTCATCAACTTAAGAGCTCACTATTCTTTAAGACACTGACAAAATACCTTCTCTACACAATATTCTTATTTTGTCTACACATTATAAAACTGCACAGATATTATAGCTAACTAAAGCAAATGCAGTATTATACTGCTATTCTGAGAGACTTCTAAAAGGACCTTAAGAGTTCCTGAAACATCCAGGTCAGCTTAAATGTCAACCATTCCCATGATCTTTGCCTCTACCATGCTGGGCACACAGATAATCTTTACTTCCCCTCTTCATCTATCCCCACCTTCTGAAATGCCTAGAGAGAGAGAGGAGTTGGAAAAGATGCTCAAATGAAACAGCAATCTACCCACAACACAGAAGCAAAGAGCTAACAGTATGGATACAACATAGCCAGCATTGCACCAATTATTTTTTTTTCTGTATAAGGGGAATTCCAACTACCCAATTAAAACAGCTTTCCAGCCTCCTCACACTTTTTTAAGCATTCAGGACAGAACTCATCCATAGGAAATGCATTAGAAAGGCAACACTCATTCTGCTGGGAAGAGCAGTCTGCTTCTACTCATAAATTATACTTCCCAAGGGATGTGGGGTATGGTACTTGACACATTCATTAATTTTCACCTTGAATCCCAGACATGCTCTATGACTAATATTTTACTTTGTAGTCAAAGCTCTTGTTACGGGATTCCTTTAAGGTAGAAAGCATTGGAAATAGATTCTGCTATTTAGATTCACAGTATGATAGACTGAAACAGCATTGTTGCTTGTCATTCTGAACTGTAAATTTCCAGATGTAAGTTTATTCCGTGCATTAAATGCAGTTTTACAAGTAATTGAGCTTAATTTTCAGACCTAAGCCTTGTTATTGAACCAATTAGCTATGCTTGAAGTTATAGCTAGTGTTCCCATGAAATGTTCCTTACCCAACTATAGATCAATCTACATTTCATTATCTTTGAAGACAAACAAGTTTTTCCACTGACAACAGAAAAACTGTCCTGTAGGAGACTTTCTTGCATCACTCTCTTGCTCTGTTCACAAAGCAGCATCAGAGCACTAGCAGTATCTTCAGATACTTAAGGGTTGTATCTTTATAAATAGCCTTACCTTTGGTGCTCTTGGGGATAATCTGCCCCCAGCGAGGTTTGTATTCTTGTTGACTGATGTACTGATTGAATAACCCATCTGCAAAACAAAAATTAGGTTGCTCTGTAAAATGTTTATACTGCCATTACTGTAAAATCACTCAGAGCGAGTTACTTCAGTCTAACTCAATACTGAACACTTCTCCAGAGCTTTCACTTTAAGTAAATTCTCTATATATGTCAGTTTGTTCAACTTGCTAATGAACTAAATCTGTGAGCACTAAAATAAAAAAAAGAATACTCATTACTAGATCAATCAAGAATTACTCTCTTTGCCTGCCAGGTCATGCCAATTGTCTATAAATCCTCAGTGTGGTGTATTTAATTAAGAATGAAACCCCTCCTCCTTATTTAAACCAAAGAATAAAGTTGCTAATGCATGTATAATTCAACCATTTTAGTACATGTTAAGTTAAAACTAGGTCAGACAGTATCTCTAGAGCTTCATCTAAAAAGAAAAGAGAAAAATGGCACATTGTTCAAAAACTACGATATGGAAGAAACAAGTTCTGGAAGGGAGACAAAATTATAGTTTACATTCTCCTCAGAGTTAAGAGCAGAAAAAAAATAGTATTAGGTCACTGACCAGACATCCAACTGCAGCATTTCTGTAAGCAAGAAGCATGAACTCGAGCACTCTGCTCAAGATCCTCATGTGCTTTCCTAGCTTTATCTGTAAACCTATGGCATTTAATCTGTGCAGCATCAAGAAGTTAATTTCAAATTCTAATCAATGTGTGTGTTATCAGTGTATCACAGGAAGGTTCATTTTTGGAAAAGGAAATTTATACTCTCCTTGATTGCCCACCAGTCTGGAAGGATTTAGCAAGTGTCTCCTCAAAATACCACCTAATTTTGCATGTAAGAAACTCTTTTGACTACTCATGTCTAATCTCTCAAGCACTATCTCCCCCTAACACTCATCCACCTGTATCCCAGCCATGACCCTATCATCTTGACTACCTCTTGACCATAATTTTATGTTCCATGTTTGCGCAGAGCCTGAAAAGGATGGGAGTTCAGACGCACACGACAATTTAAAAAACAAACAAACAAACAAAAAAACAAACCTAAAACAGTACATTGCACATACACTGTTCAGTCAAAAGCAGAATATAGGATGTGTTCAGCAATCCTCAATCGTATAATGCTTACACAGCTTTGCAATTTTAGTAGAAGTGAAAAAGCAGAAGTGAAGCTAAGTAATATTTATATGCTTTTTGCTTCTCCCAACCACAGTAATAGTGGCTTTGAGGTATGAATTCAACAGATTATGAGCGCCTTTGTTCATACAAAATCCCCTGGTTGACACACAGACAGGAGTGCTTCTTCCTGTGTATGTCCCTGTTTATCCACAAAAAGCTAAAAATTGTTACACATGAAACAGAAAACATTTAGAGTAGATTTTAAAGTATTTCCTGCTGTCTTGTAGCTTGTCACAGTCAAAATCCAGGCTTTAATTAAAATCTCAGTCAGCAAGAATTTCCTGGAAGACGACGAATACTTGAGTGATAGTCTAACAGGGAACTAAGGGCACTGCAGAGCTCCTAAAAGAGGCTGAATTGGTCCTAACATACAGAACTGCTTCCAATCTTTATAAATTCAGCTCTGCAAGTTTTGCAAATTCAGTATTCTGCGAAAGCAGAGCTGATTTTGCTTTCTACTATCCTAGTGCCAAAAACATCAGGTCTATACAAGCATTAGTTAATTGAGGAAAGCCAAAAGTTTGTTCTAAGTACCTAGAAAAAGTGGTTTATTTTGGTTTCTTAAAAATATGGTTCTTAGATCAGGCTTCTTTAGCATTTATAAATCTGGGACAAGATGTGTGAGTGAATTTTGGCTTTAAACTTAGGACTTCATGAATTTTGATTCAGAAATGCCAACTTCAAACAGAACAAATATACGCATTGTAAGAAAACCCATACTGACTCAGGCAGATTTTTCTAACCACAAACCTAGACAGAAATTCAGTCTTTTGGATAATGTTAGAGTCTTGGTCTTCAAGACAAAATGCAAAACAGTATTTATCCCTATGGCAGCCAATAGGTAATTGGACACAAATAGCTCAGGAGGATGAATTACACCACATAGGATCCGAAAGGGTGATTAAACTTCTCTCACATACTCAACACCCACAGGCTGCACTTGACAAGATCGGACTCTTCTTCCCTACTGTGCCTTCAGCTTCTTTTAATAAAGCTTCTTGTCTTCCATGGGACAGTGGTTTGGAAAGCATCCAGCTTGCTTCCCAGAAATGTTTCTTTCTGCTGGGAGCAGTTCCACATTCATTCTACTTGCACTACAAACCAGCAGCAGCTTGTTTTGGTAGCTGAATCATCACCTGTCTGACACTAGGGGAGAACAGAAGAGAGAAGAAAAATAGGAGGAGGAGGAGGATTTCTAGGTGGATTCTGCACCTGATGCCAAACCTATTCCACTGCACTGCTTGTGCTTCTCACCAGGACTGCACTGCTGAGCAAAACCCGCCTGAAAGTCTCCAAACCTTCTGCAAGACACTGAAAACCAGATCTAGGCCTGCTCAGGTTTGTCAGTTCTTTCCAATGAATCAGTAGTTTAAAGACATGTTTTTTTTTTTTGTTTTGTTTTTTTTCCTCAGCTCCTGAGGCTCTCATTTCAATGTTCATGTTTACACTTAAGATTACAGCCAAGGATGGTACTTCTAATTTTGTACTATTTTCACATCCTTAACAGCAAGATCTGGCACTTTTGGATGCAACAACACCCAGTTCATAATGGTTAAAGCTTAGTAAATTCCACCTAACAGGTAACTCAAAGCACTTAACTGACAACTCAACTTCATTTTGTCAGCCAGCTACAGGCTGGAGAGATTAGTACAAACACTGAGGACAAAAATATTTAACGTGCTGAATTTGCATGAACAACTAGAAAGCCTTAAGTTTCTTTAAATAACACAAATCTCTAGATAGAACTACTAAAACCTACTCATTTTACAGCCAACAGCAAGGAAAACTTTGGAGCAACATTTAGCCTGCAATTTCAGTAGTCTTCTCTTTTTGTTTTGTTTTTTTGAACCAAAAAAGGCAGACAAAAAACCTGAAACAGACTAAGTTTTTGTAGCCACAAAATCCTTCCAAACAAAATCTGAAGCAGAAAACAAACATGATCCCAGAGAAAAGTCCAGCTGTTACTGAAGAACTTCCTCAAGACTGAGGAGTAGAGGGAACACATGGAATTTTCCAGCCTCAAGGCTGCAATATCCTCTCACGTTTTTCTCTTAATAGGAGGAAAACCAAAACACGCTACAGGGTTTGCTCTTAAGTCTCTACAAGAGTTTGTACCATCACCTGTCTGACACTAGGGCAGAATGTAACCTTTGATAAGCAGATGATAGGGCTTGCACAAAAGAAGCATTTGTGCTTCCTCTGAAACATTTGAAGAAACGCTTCTTTTGTGCAAGCCCTGTCATCTGCTTATCAAAGGTTTCAGATCCCTGCTAAGCCTCTCCCCTGCATATATCCCTACTATAACACAAACAAGCCAGTACCTACACTTTTTCAGAACGTGACTCAAAAACAAACAAACAAAAAACACCGAGGATTTAACTTAGCTCTAAGTGTCCATCTGGAATTTCCAGGAGGATATAGCTGCTCTCCCATCCCAAACTTCAGAAGACCTTTGAGCACTGCAGGCAACTTAAAACATCCCATTTGTCACGTGGGGCTGACTTGTCAACAGACAACTCATATGTCATATAGTGACACTAACACAGCCTTGGAGGAAACCTTGGTCTCAGGGACACTAATAATTAACCAAACCAGAACTTCAACCCATTTGAAGCAGCTCTACCCATCCACACTAGTTGTACGCGGCTCCACTAGGTAATTTGCACTCTGCGAATCCTCTGCAGGAATATTAAACAGATTTTCCTACAATAATATAGGCTGTCTGAAAGATATAGGAACGAATCCAAATGCAAAGCATTTGAACGAAGCCTGTGAACCAGCTGAGAGTTAGGGAACCTTTTATTTTTGAGAGGAAGTCAGGCAGCTGCCAGCGTTTCCATTTGCCCATTTTCTAAGTGTAATGCACAAGTCAAAAGAATCTGCAGGAAAAGTGTGGCTGCCTGCCACTAAGTTCTCAAAAGAAATCATCTGGTGATGTGAGGTGGAAGACAGCGTTCATTAGCAATGTAAAAGAACAAAAGTTGAGCTCTGCTAGCCCTAATTCCTGACCATCTACTCTTTTTCTATATGACTAAGAATATGGAAATAGGCTGCACAGGGGTATATCACATTTCACGTTTCCAACAGCTATCACTGCAAATATTAGCCTCTGCAAAAGAGACTTTATGCTGAACAGATGGAGCTGCATCTCCATCAACCTCTTCTTGCTTTTGTTTGTTTCTTTAAGGCTATGAGCCATCAGATCAGAAGTTCACATATTCATATCTAACTATCACAGAACTCTTCCCTCTTTGAACACTTTCAGGATTGTAATCATTTAAGGATCTGTATATCTCAATTAACTTCATACTCCAGCCATAGGACACTGAACACACAAGACTAAAGTTAGCTTATTTTTATTTGAGAAGACTACACATCTGATCGGTGTTCAGTTATGTGAAAGCTCAAACCTTAGGGATTAAGTAGCACATTATGGAGACTTCACAAAGCTGCCAAGAAGGTAAAACACTGGGTATGCAAGAGCCTCTCAAGCAAAGGGGCCTGAGACACGCAGAACAGAGCAAGGACAGCACTGTGCAAACAGCAGCCTTACTACAGGAAAATAAAAAATGTAGAAGGTTACAAACATCCATTCCCATGCTGCCAAGAAGATTTCACCTGTTAAGGATCAAATAAGTTCAACTCTCAACTTTCTACAGTCATCATGTGCAAATACAGACAAGCTCTGTAGAGCTGCAGTTTTTGTCCTTTTGTAGGGACTAGAAAGTTGTCTTATCCTCTTCCCCATGCTAGCCTGACCAGAACCACCAGCTGCAGGTGGGATCTTGGCCCCAACCTGGTTTATCAGGTGGCATCAGGAGGTCCAGAGGCAGCAGGAGAAGGGCAATGTCCTGAGAGAAGCACCATCCCAAGGAAGAACAGGACTTCAGTAGCAAAAGCTCACGGGTCCATCAGATTAAGGCAAACACAAAATACAGCCTCAGCGTCTCAGGGCAGGTAGCACTTCTCCCAAAAGGGTGTTGAAAGGTGATAAAGCTTCACCCGGGTACAGAAGCTGAAGCCAATACAGAATTGCAGGAGGACATGGCTGTTAATACATTCAAAGGCAAGTAAATGATTAAGGATAAGCAATGGAGCAATGGAAGATGCATATGACATTCAACTTTGGCTCGCTAGGTGACGAATTAAAAGGAAGCAGTATCACACACATTCTGGGCCACAGAAAAAAAAAAAAAAAAAAAAGACGACAAAACACAGTGCCTTCAAACAGCATGAAGTTTTCTATATGATACTTGCTTCTGTATTTGTCCAAACAAAAAAGGATGGCTGATAAAACACTACTGAGTATTTCTCTAGTTACCTTAAACAATTTCGAGTTCTCCAAGCCCCAAAAAGAGACGTAATTACACTTCAGGACCTGGGAAATCAGAATTATTCACCTCAAACCCACAAGGATGAAGTGTAGTCTTGTCAGCTAATACAATATCTAGGTTTTCTATCATGCCAGCCTGGGCCACTACTTCCAATCCTGGAAAAGTTTACACTGCAAACAGTAGCTTCACTCTCATGGTACGAGAGAAGGCGCAGGAGCAGCACCTCAACTCAGGTGAAGTCCTGGGAGAAAAATAGCTGAAATAAACTCAGTATACCAAATATTAAAAGATAAAAGCATATAACATCTTAAAAAAAGTGACCATATACCCTGATTTCATTACTGCTTGCGGAGGGGGTGGAGGGAATCTATTTTTGAGAGAACTGATTTGGAGCATATGCAATTTCTTGCTTGATGCCATTCAAACTCCATTTGAGAAAAAAGTTTGTACTATGGCTTGTGACGAAGTGGAAAGAGGACAGTCTCTAGGTGCTGGACTGATTATGCTGCAGCCAAGGCAGCAGACTGATGCGCTGGCCAAAGTCATGAGCATCTACCACCCCTCTGGCCTCTGCAGGGGCTGCAGATCCTGCAGCCACTTGAGTAACACCAAAGCAACCCTGCTCATCATCTGCAGCTCCTGCTGCTTCCTCCCTCCTGGCCCTCAGGAGGGGTGAGGGTTGTTGCAGGAGGAGAAAACAGCCAGTTGCAGAGTGCCCCTGTGCGGCAGGGAGCTGCTTGCACTTCCTTCCCAGCCAACAACACTGCAGTGTCTTCGGTGCGCTTGGAAGTGCAAGGAGGAACACGGGCACTTGCTCCATACCGATACTTGTAGATGCTTGGGCAGGTCTTTGTGGGGCACAGCAAAGCTGTGCTGTCTGCACAGCCGAGAAACGTTGAGCCAGAGCGCAAGGAAACAGATGCTCACTGATGGATTTAGATGATTTGCTGCAATATACTCCCTATCAGGCACTCAGTTGAATACCTTCCTCAAGGATACACCAATTTTAAAGGAATACAAACTTTAATTTTAAAGCTTTCATTTCTATCCCACCCTAGGAATCACTTACAGCTTTAGTGACATAAACCATGCTGACGTTGCCCAGCAGGTATGTTGGCATCTGTGCAAAGGTATTACAAAAGTGACAGGTTAGACCAGAATAAGAAAGAAAAAAATATCAATGAGGAAAACATACACACATCCCCCTCCTCCTAGTGCGAGGCATGCGCTAAATTTACCTGGTAAGTGCCCTATGCCAGTACAAGCTTTTCACAAAGAGCAACTGCACATAGTCAAAAAGCACTATTCCTAGGGTCAAGAACACCTCTGTTCTTACCAAATCCAAAAAATCACTACATGGGTTTCAGAACACAATTGAGCCACTACCCTGAAGTGTTTTTATATAGCCCAATCTATTGATGGAAAGTATCTCCCTCATTAAGATTTGATTTGTTCAAATAAAGTAAAATATTAATAGCAATAACAGTGAAACTGTCCGCCAATGTCCTGCTCTGGAAGTGAAGGAAGGCCCTACTCCCATTTAATCAGACACCCTCTAAACCATTCTGAAAAGGTTTTTTTTTCCCCCCCATAAGCAAAAGCAGCATGCTCTTAAATATAACTGAAAGTTTACTTTGGCCAAAACACCAACAAGGTGGGTGTTAAGCTCTAACCGAAATTGTGATGCAGGTTTTAACTGAGAACGCACATGGTCTAGACTTCTCTGCTCCCCTTACTCTCTTCATCACTAGTGATGCTTCTGACAGCATTAGACTCACCTTCAGCTTGCCAGCTACTTGAATGAAGAATTTGTCTTGAGCCACTTTCAAGTGCATTATACTGTCATCCTTTAGGAAAAGAGGGGTTCCAGAAGTAGTGGTGATAAGAGCTTTCATAACTGACTTTTAATCTCTCCTTATACACACACAAGTCCAAAGGCTCATGAGACAGCAACACTACACATAAGGTAGTTACTTACAGTACATATGGACAAGTCAATTCTATTTCTATGCACATGAACATTTAAATAAGTTTCTGACCCAGCCACCAAAGATAACAGGCCACCCTTACCGTTCACTGCTTTTTCTATCAGTTCTTCACAAGCGTCAAAGTCGCCCTTCAGCACTAGCTTGTCATGCAGGTCTGTCAACATAGGGTGCTCCAGGGCGATCTTGGTTTTCTTCTGCAGAGATTCGAAAGCTTCGGTGTAGTTGTGCTGACGAAAATGCTTTAGGCAAAGGCGAATGGCTTCCTGTTCACGGTACTACTGGAACACAAGAAAACCTATGAGACATGTAGGTTTTTCTTTTACTAACATTATGGGGAGCTACCCATGAACCTGCCTAGAGACAAAAAAGGATCTCTTATACATAACGTACATAAATTGATCAAAAAAAAAAAAATAAAAAAAGAGAGAGAAGCTATGCAAGTGTTTACTTTCCAATGGTATAGAAATTATACAACTTACTATTACCCAATTTAATAAACATACAAAAAGAGATTGCACAATGTCCCAGATCTTTAAAGCAACCACTATTCTTTCTCCATCTGGTTGGTCCTGCTGTTTGAGGCCTACGTAAGATACAGAAGCAGGAAAAAAGCCTTCACTATCGGCGTTACATAATTTGATTGTATGACTCTTACATAACAAAATAATTTAGAAGAGTAAGTAGGTCACAGCTTTTCTAGAAGCAGAAGAAAAAAAATAAAACATCAGAACATGAATTCTCATAATGACCATCACTATTTTACTAGAGAGGCAAAAAAAGAATGTTGAGCCCAAAATCCCTAAGTTCACAAGGATCTCAAATCAGTGATAGTATTTGGACCTATGACAAAGTTTTACATTCAAATTATTTCCACGCATCTTACAGCTAAACCCCACGTTCGTGCTGCAGAATGGCCAAAGCTGTCTATTCCTCATTGCAGGAAAGAGTGAAGAAAAAGCTAGAGAAACCCAAGGTGGATCAAAAATAACGGTACCAAAAAACAGCAAGAGTACACTCCAGATTGAAAACTACAGCTCATACTGTTATCCTACCAAATCACCCACTGTATAAGAGATGCTTTAAAAAAAAAAAAAAAAAAAAAAAAAAAGGAACATGAATAAGGAACATGAATTTTTCTTTAGGTCAAAAGTAACTCGGACCTTCAAAATGATTTATTTTCAATGGAACCTCCATATCTATATTTAAAAAGTCTCCTCTTGACTTCTATCTTTAACAGATATCATATATTGTATAAAAAAAATAATCTGAAGCATCCACAAGACTCAAATTACAGATAAAAAAGGGTTTATTTTTAAATGCATGCCAACAGCTGAGAGTGAAGCTTATGATATTTTAATAAATGAACACAGCTTTCAAAAACCTGGAACCAACATTAACGTTAAACACAAGCGAGTGCTCATGAAAAAACTAAATAGCAAGAATTTCGTAAACTGGAATAGCTAAAGAGAAACACAGCCACATGCATTATTTTTAGTTCTTAATCCATCAGGATTTCACAGCTGCAAAGAGACAGAGCTACGCATTTTTTGAAAATCAGTTCCCAGCCCACACGAAAAGGCCAAGGACATGTAGTGATAAAAAAGCAAGCCTGACAACAGAATACCAGAGCTAGAAATACAGCTTTGCAGCAAAACTGGAAAGCAAAACATGTTTCCTCTTTCAAAGGATACCCAAGACACTGTCTTTAAAGAAATGGTCGCTTATATCACTCAAGTCCAAAACCACATTAGACTCTTAGCTGCTCAAAGGGCCAGCAAGCAAATGGATGGCTGCACACCAGTAATAACCAACTTCTGCATATTCAGCTCCACTGATTTAGCCATGAGACAAAATCCAGACATCTAATGCCTGTTGGATGCAAGTTGGCCACTCTGAATGTGATATAAAGACCTGCTTTTAAGCAGCACCACTGTAATACCACTAAAGCTAAGCGTAAAAATGTTAAGGCAAAAAGGTGGGTAAAAAAGTGAATAAAGGACTCTATTTTACATGCTGTCACACAGCTTTAGAGAGACAACAATCCAAAGAATGTTTCTGATCTGCGGCTGTAAATATGCTCTTTGGTTCCAAAACATAACTAGAGCATGAGACTAAAATATTAACATTATCAAACGCAGGAGTCGAATTAGAAATACTTCCCTGACAGTTATGAAAAACAAAGTGATAACCACAGATAAAATGCCAATTTTGGGTTGACAAAGTATTCTCTCACACTGCATGAAAGCCAAAGTAATAAGGCTTTCAAGGAGGAATCGGTTCAAAAGGACAGGAAGGGAGAAGCAGTTAGGAGGAAACCAAGGAAGGTACCTGCTACTTCTAAAGCCTTGCCTGGTACCCCCAAAACCTCCCCCTTAAGGGAGGTGGTTTTTGATTAACACACACACAACAAAGGGAAGGCAGCGGAGTAGACTCGGTCTGCAATAACCTCCTCATCTGACGCCTCAGGGAAACGAGAATTAATGGATGCCAGTTGGGAACAGTTTTGGGGTGGAATGGCAAGGACCTGCTCTGCGTACACTTGTGCTCTAAGCAGCTGCTTGAGGTCCAGTAGCTGCATGTCAAGGCTGTGCAGATGTGCTCTGGTTTCCCAGGGCCCTCACACTCTCCGGTTTCAAAAGTCTCTGAGACGTCTCAGGAAGAGGCACAAAAATATCTGAAACACCTCAAAGAAGTAGAAGCAACTCAGACCAACCTTCCTGCAACCCCCCAAATACAGATCTGCATGCGACCAGCTACAGAGCTCTGGCAATAGCAGCCTCCCAGGGCTATGGGAAAAAGATCAATGACGTTCATGCTGATCACCAAAAACTTGGAAATTGATCCACACAGTGCTGAACCACTGCAACCAAGCTTCTGCCCTGCTGCTTTAGGGCTCCAAGCCTTAAAAGAACGAAGCTGGCACCCTTACAGAAGTCCTTCTAAAGCTTCATTAGAAGCACACTGGCCACAAACTGTTGATTGCACAGGATATGACCAAGCAAGACAGCCATTGACATCATCAGATAGCTCTTGACTGGAGAAAAAACAAAAAACAACTAACTTCACTACAGCAACCAATTCCAAAAAATGCCATTAAACATCACTACATGTAAAGTGCAAAGAAAGGAGCACAGAATGGGCTAGTTCCATTACTCAAGCTCATGCTTTGCCCCATGACCAACTGACAAGTCGTACATTCAACAGCCTCATGATAAAGTCTGCAAATACTATGAGCAGCCTGGACTTTTTAAGACGTGGATATGTGTAATTAGAAGACTAAAGGACACTGACGCTCCATAAAATTAGTAGCTATAGCCAACTTCCACTGTGAGCATTACTGCTGCTTTCCAAGCCCCCACAAAGACCACCATGAACTTGGTACTAACACATATGAGCTTGAATACAGGGCCACTGGGTTTCTTCACCCCACTGACAGTTTAATGCAGTTGGCAACACCATAAACTGATGAGGAAGGTCTTGGTGCTACCACGCCCAGACTTCATTCCATTTTGACCTCTTCCTGCTCTAAGCAGACACACGCTACTCTAGTACTCAGCCTTATTCAGCTGGGAAGGATGTCTCTTCTGTAATGCAACATGAATTTCATGAATTTTTGCAAGAAAACTATGTGTAAAAAGCAGCAACAAAATTAACTCTGGTTGTGAATGTGAACTTTCCTCCCACAGGAGGGGCATCTGTTGCACTCGATAAATAATTTCTACAAATAGTGTTCAGAACCTTTTGAACTTTTGGTCCAAAGTGACAGATGGCAGAAATCATCCCATCTCACAGTCGAGAAGTGCCAGTTCCCTTCTCTACTGCAGAACATTCAACAGAAAGATATTAAGAGTGGAATAGCAGAAGCACAAGGAGCTACATACAATAGGTCGGACATCAGTGTGGGCTCTCCTTAAACAAGGGGAAAAAGGTTCTTTTTAAAACCCTGTAACAAATAGCATATATAATCCAGAAATATATATGTGCATGTGCATATTATATACACATACATTCATACAAAATAACTTTGTCTCCTTTGACTCAGTACTCCTTACTTATTGGTATCTTTCTTCCTTGTGATGTCTACTTAGGAGTTTTTACAGAACCTGCAGATACAATTCAAAAAGATTAAAGGCAGCAACCTGCTGTGAGTTTTAACTATGTGTTTGTTGCTTTAACAGCCATCATTCAAGTGATGACAAGGTCACGTAACTCTAGAAGAAATTCCACAAGATTTTGGAGGCTACATATCTTGAAATAAACAGGCACCTAAAATGCAGGCCTACCTTGCTGTACCAGTTGAGGCACGGTTGGACCACATCTGGATCATCAATGCCATTAAGTTCAACATACCAGATACTAAAATTGAAGCTAGGTCCCCAGGATAAGAGTGGAACTGGAGAAGAAAGGAAAAGGAGAAAGAGATACAGAACATGAAACAACCATTGCATTAGTCTAAGGCTATACAGAGTACTATTTTTACAGAACACTTCTGAAGGTTAAATCAATTTTTAATTTCATATATGTTCTAGTTTGTTTAGTAAGCTTAAGAAAATTACCAAATAAACTATTTTGGAGCATTTAAAGCAACTTGCACTAAGGAAGCATTAAAATAGCAGATCTGTTCAGAGCAGCAGCCTGCATATATGAGAGAGAGAGAAGTCTATCATTTAAAACAGTTCAGCAGATGCAACAAGCCTTGACATGAATGGGAGTCACATGAGCGTGCTGGAGAATATTTGCTCCTCATCATACATTTATTTCAACATTTGTCAGCAACAATTATTTTCCCCTAATGGTGAAGACAGAAAGCTTGTGCATTTTAAATTTACAGAATTAGCAATTTCAAGTTGTGGACGAGGAGGGAAAAGTGTCAAGTTTCCAATTTAAAAAGCCTTTCTAATTTTTATAAATTGAATAATCTGCAGCTGTTTTGGCTGGTGTTTTTCTACCTAGGTATCAGAGCAAACATACTCAGTATTTTAAGAGATCTGTGAAGCACACTGCAGCCTCTCTAGGGCTTCTCTACCACTGTTAACACCTATGATCCTGCATTAATCTGTCAGTAAACAGGTAGATTAAAAGTTGCTTTTGCTTCTCAGAGCAATTCCAAATCTCAGAAAGCTTACGTATATAACATACATACACACATTCTCTTAACTCCTTAATACAGCAGTGAAATCAAATAGTTTCGTTTCAAATACTTTCAACCCCTTTTTGACTGCGACTGATAAACAAAAAAGATGGTCAGCATTAGAAATCAGTTACCAACAACAGCACAGACAGCTCAATTCCACTCTTCCACAAACTGTTCTTCCTGCAGATAAATTGTCCGTTGTCTTTAAAAGCACTAGAAAATGCCACTTAGATTACTAGCTTGCTGAACTAAGGCTTTTAGATCTACTCTGAGGATTAAAACCCAAAATTCATCTTAAAGCTGTTACTAACAGCTAGAGTTTCTTAAATATTTAGATTTTACCAAGCTAGATTGATTATTTTCTGTAATGTACTTGGGCCCAGAACACCTGTTCAAATGTATGACACAAATTTTTAATTAAAGAGTTTTCCTACCAGCATTATTGCTGAAGACTATTAATTATAACGTCTAGCAATAGCCATCAGGAGAACAGATTTCTAGGAAAGATCCAAAGAGACTGAGAGTCTGCGAGTCTTAACCAATTTTAATGTGCATAACTAGGTACCACATAGATTAGGGAAATGCTCATGCCAGTGTACTGAAAACTGGTTTTGTGTCTCTACTCCAGAAGTAATTGATGTTGCTTTAGAACTGGAACTATTTCCTTTTTAATGTGGCTGGCATAAACTCTCCAATCACCCCATTCAAGTCATTTGTTATTTCCGAGTTGTTCAGTAGTCAAGATTTAATAAGGAAAAAAAAAAAAAAAAAAAAGAGCTAACTACAGTAGATGCATGCTCTTAGAGACAGAAGAGACGTCAACTAGTTTGGAAAACCAAGAGCCACCTGCCTTTCAACCACATCAGACATAAGCCTGCCCAAGAAGCATCTTTCTTGCTGTCCTAGTTTTGCCTTCTGGACAAGGTATCCAAGTACTTACTTTACCCATTTACCCATTACGACTTATAAATCTAAATCTATAGACAGAGGGACTTTGGGATTTGATTAAGTGATTGATGCAAGTTCTGTATGAAACAACACTGAGCTCAGTGAGTAGGAACAGCAGCTATATCACCCTGTTTTCTCATGGTCTCGTGTCTTGGAGGACAGCAACCTGCCACCTGCTAGAGCTGTTGAATAGTCTGGAGCGTCCCACCTATGAAGGCAGCAGACTGACAAAACATGGCAGCATTGATTTGTCCTCAGACCTAAAACAAACAGACCAAGGCCAAACTGAAGTTCTTATTATTTGCTCAGCTGCAAATATAAGCCTATTCATCAGCTTCTCAAACTGAAGCCCCAAACCAAACGTACGGACAACTTAACATGGACCAAGATCATAAATCTTATGGTCGAGAACTCACCAATTTTCACAAGGTTGGGTTTACAGGGGTGAAAACCAAAACCAAGTGATACCACCTTATTTCAGAAAAAAAAGCAAAACATCTCCACCATTTCTTTTCAAGCAGTCTCAAAAGCTGTACTAACTTCTCCTGGAAATATTTAACAGTCCACCCATTTGTCTTGGTGGCCAACTACAACTTGAAAGAAGTACCTGGAGTTCTGCATAGCTATCACCACAAAAATCAAAAGTGCAAAGCCACCAGCTTTCCCCCACACAAACATTAACTCATTGAGCTTTCAGTCTTGCTCATGAAAAAGAAACTAAACATCAGCAATAGCGATTTTTAACACCAAGATTGCCATGGGACAACCATCTACCTTAAGAACCGAAGTTGCAGAGGAAACACAAGCGTTTCTCCGGCACCATACAAGCAAAGAAAACCTAACCCAACCTTCTTTGAACTACTCCAGAAGAGGAGGAAAAGAAACAAAGCAAAATCCTGAAACAGCAACAACTTCTCTCCCTTTAGCAAATATTATTTTAAGCATTTTACTAGAACAACTCCCTATTTTTATATCTCTTCACAGGCTCCCAGGCAACATGAAAGTCATCCTTCATCCCTCCTTCCACAGTCTCTGCCCTCTTCTTCTAAAGCATTTAAGAGGTGCATTTAGTGCTTTAGATAAAACGCCTTTTTAGAGCAGCTACAATCTAATTTAAACCTGAAATAAGGAAAAGCACAAAGTAGAGCAAGGAAACAGCAATATCCATACAAACAGGAGCCAAGTATTAGTAGCATCACTTCTTTCCATGACACAGGAAACTAAATTTGTATTTTTAAGATGAGGCAAGAGCACTAGGTGAGGAAATGAGTCCTCCCAGTCCTACCACCTTCTAGGTTTGCACGGACCAATTCAATGATTCATGCAATCATTTTGAAAACATCTCAACCTAATTTCTGTCCCCCTCACTACACACACTACATACTTAGGTGCACAAACAACATGTTCAGCAAAAGCAGGTAGAGATCTAGTCAATACACTTATATATGAAAAACCTACGAAGAAAGCACTGCTTGTTTCTATTACACCGAAGTTTGAGAGTCATGAATCCTAGCTAGCAACTCCCACGCTCCTAACAGACCGGCACATGAATTAATACCAGGCACTTCACGTTATCTTTAAAACGTCTTCTGCTTTCAAGGGCAAGTTCAAGGGAAAGAAATAGCTACAAAACAAATACAAAAGCACAGAAACAAAGCTGATGGACATGAAGATCACTCCTTGATCCTGATCAAAATCTTCTCTTGACAAAAAAAATCTCCTGATAAAAATATTCTCCCTCTTCCTAAATTCTTTAGTTAGGTGCTACACAAAAGGTAAGAATTATTCGGCAAATAGGTCAAAAGCCTGCACAACTGGGCATCTCCATTCTAAAGAAGGGAACCTGAACTAATAAAAAGTGAAAAAAATCTCTTCTTGGCAGAAGAGAAGGAGCTTTGTTTCTATTCTTTCTGCTTCCCACAAGCCCAAAACATCATTTAATATGAGAGCAATGGCAGTTTTAGAAAAAGTCTTGTCCCTCTGCCCCAGTGCAAGCTTTACTGTTCTGCTGTTAACCGTAGTATATATAGATCAGTGTGCTTATCTCCGGATGTGTAAAGCAAATGCCTGATGCAAACAGCAGCCAAATTATATAATGGCTTCACCAAACATGCAACCCTCTCTGATAACAGTAACTCCCGCGGTGTAGGTCTCTCCGAGTCCAAAAGGGCAGATTTTGGCTGAACGTTGACTGGCAGCGTTACAAGAAACACGGCGCTGCATTTCAGATTTTGAGTTATTTTGGCTAGCGGCTTGGAAATTTTAACAAACTCAAAACAGTCAAGCTGTGAATCCAAAAAAATAAAAGAATTTCCCAGCATCATTCTGCAGTTGTTTCAGAGTAGAGACTTCCATGATTTTAACAAACAAGACATTGTTAGTAATCAACCACAAATTTTAATAGGTTTTAGTGAAAGATCATTCCAATAATTGTCCTCTAGCATTAGAATTTCATCAGGAAAGATAGCTGCAAGAAATGAAAGACTATAACTTTAGGTAAAAAGCAAAACTCATCTTAAAACATAACCAGTGAACAAGTGACATTGAAATACAAATCATACATTAATGCACATGATGCCAAATGCTTGTCACTATGCGAGGAACCCATTCCAGCAGGAGAGCAGCACCGCTCAAGTATTGACACTCCATGTGTCAAGTCTGAGGAAAGAGGGTCCTATTTAGAGGCATTAATGAGTATTTCACTTGCCTAACAGCTCTCAGAATATAGCTAAGCTTCATAACAAACGAGCAAGAGAATGCATTTTGCAGGGTTAAATGTTACACTTTCCTATCTGTAACTAATCACCTTTATTCACCCTTTCAGTCATCCAAAAACTATTTGTCATTTATTAATCATTAAAAAAAAAAAAAAAAAAAAAAAAAAAAAATCCTCAAAACTTCCTCCTCTTCTGGAAGAGCAGGACAGAGCACATGCAAATGATTACTCGATTTCTAGACTCCAACTCTCACTTCCCAGGCAAACAGAAGTGGTGACTGGAAAAGCTGCAAAGACAACACCGGAGCACTACAACAGGTTTCCAAAGGGACCCCCCAAACAGCTCAGTCTTGGCAAAGAAATTACCCAGCACTTCTAAACACTCCCCAATTACTTTGAATTAGTCAACAGAATCACCTATCTTTTCTTTAAAGCCATTATCTCCTTATTCTTTT
>VZSV01000034.1:2143664-2162363 GCA_013398735.1 Nothocercus julius
TAATTCTTTAACTATCTCAGTACGTAGGAAAGAAAGGATAAAATTACTCAACTATGTAAAGATAAAAGGTTGTAAATTCTTGAATTAAATCCAAGTAATATCTTTAATGGCTAATGCAAGACATTTGGTCTCTCTGGCATGCCTGAAATGAGGAAGCTCTACTCCCGCTCCCACCGCAAATCCCCAAAATTGACCTTCATTAGCACCCCTACTAGCAAGCTTCACCCGAGAGACAAGGCTAGACATTGTGCAGTGTAATTTTTCTTTGCTCCTGAATGCCATCTTTAGCCAGAGACAATGATTAGAACAGCAGGAAGAGAACAAGGAAAGTTTCTGCTGTTGCTATACACGTTGCAAGCATGTCTGAGGGAAAAAAAAAAAAAAAAAAAAACTTTCTTCAAACTCTAGGGCTGTCAATGTTCAAACTTTCACCATTATTTAGTTTAATAATTTTTTTTCTTAAGCTCCATACAGTGATTTATAGCAGGACAATAAGCAGCTTCTCCAGCAATTAGTTGGCTCAACAACTGCCAACTAATTGCAACTGCATTTCTGAAAATTATTGTATTTTGCTTTTCAATCTCTAAGATCTAAATTATTAAGCTATTATTTCTAAGTAACAGGACTTCACTGTGTTCCAATCTAAGCAGCCTAAAAGATCATAAAATGGAACAGCTATTGTGGATACTTTGCCTCAGTACAATGAAGTCACAAGTGCCAAGACTGGCACAAGTATGAGAGATTATTTTCTACTCAGAATGCTGAAAAAATGCATTTACCTATCTTAATGAATCGACAGGGGAACATCTGTTCATCAATTTTATGCTTCAAGGTGAATGTTTCTTTGTTATAATCATTCTTTAAGCCACTGTGGGAAAAAATAAATAAGGTTACTAAATCTTACCTTGTATTTTAGGACTAGCTAATAAACGCAATCTAGGTCATGCCTGAAATGCGATGCTAGTTTCGTATTACTATGAATCATAAGTATGCATGCTGGACCAGAGCCTGGACTGATACGCACCATCTTAGCTCCCTAAGAGGCAGCACTGGCTAGTGGTTTTGAGGGGGAAATTGGGACAGATCAGTGACATTTGACTGTGCTAGGAACCCTGTAGGCAACTTCAGAGGCAAGTTATCCCTCAGAATCTCACTTTTTCTTTTAAAAGATGAAGAGAGAGCAGCTCACAGAATTATTGCACTGACATAGTCCTTTGAGACTCACCTGAATACTACTATAAAAAAGTTAGATATTTAATATAAGGCATTAAAAATCTTAAATCCTTTACTGAAGATGTACCCACACAAAATGATTTTGTTTTAAATTAACTTTGGTGCAAGTGAAATGACATTAATATCACTAACTGTTATACTACTAAAGTCTATTCCCCTACAATTCTAGTAGTAGTAATGACAAATTGCAAGACTGGTCTATCCTAAGTAGGAGGGCAACTCATTTCTACATGTTCTTTAAGGAAACCAGTGACATGAACTTGCCGTGTTTCTCCATGGCTACTCTACTTGACTAAAGATGAGGTACGCATATATTCCCTGGAAGTGGGCCCTCCTTGTAAGCCTCCAAAACGAGACTGCCTCTTGCTCCTTATTTCTCTTGTACTCATAGGTATTTAGATATCATTTCCCAATCTTAAAGAGAAAACTCCTTAAAAAAGGTCTTTGCAAATTTACATTGTTCAGAAGCTCTGGATAAAGCATGAATCGCCAAAAGGCTCTTTCACTAGTTCCTATCCATGAAACTAAACTACCAAATGAAACTAAACAAAATTTCTATCTGCTCATTAGATTTATTTATATATTTGAAGGAAAGCAGAGCAGCTGGCTAGTTCAGACCTCCACAGCTGCAATGAGATTCTTCACACAGACTACTTGTCCTTTTAAAAGCTACTTTGAAGTGACCCCACTAGCGAATCATTTCTATTATGCCTCAAGCATGCAGGAAGAAAAAAAAAAAAAAAAAAAAAAAAAAAAAGGAATTACAACCCAGAAGTGTTGCACTTTGCTCTCAGCTCTTCCCAACCTCCAAGAGTTTGCTTCCCACAAGCCTGCTGTGGTTAGAAGAGGATAAGGAAGGCTTCCTGGAGTGAGTGTTGGGACTGCTGCTCTGACCTAACCTTGAACACAAGGGCAGCTAATTCCAGGTTCACAGCCACAGCTCTGTTACACTGTTAGCCCAGTGTCTGCTTGGGAGCGAAGGGGAAGGGCATTTTGGTCCAGCCTTTGTGATGACCATAGCCAATGAAATCGTATCTTACCTGGATAAGAGATCTGTCATGTTTTCTTCATTCATCCCACCAAAGACTTTAAACTTCTTTAGATTGCAGACATGAGTTTTCTCATATTTCCCAAATGTGATACTCTGGACTATGGCAGGTCTTTCAAGTTTCAGAATCAAATACTGTGGAAGAGATAACAATGAATTTCAGTATTAAAGTCAGGGCTACAGCACACACCACGGAGAAGCACGACAACCTTCCCATGCACAATTTAGAGAGCCAGGGAATGAAAGTTAAGACAATTCCTGTAATTATATTCTCTCCCTTGTTCCAAAGATGCACAGATAAGGAAGAAATCCTTTTTAGAGGTACTGCAAACAAACAAACAAAAAGCTATCCAAAAAAAATATTCGGTCCAATTGCCTATTTCTAGGATTGCTATTCAAGTCTTGCATATATTCCTTCAAGCTGGATGCAAGACTTCCTGAAATCTGGCAAACAGGCTCCAGCTAAGGAGAACCACGATTCAAACTCCCACTGAAGCCTGAAACACAATCTAAGCTGAACACACAATTAAATAAATACAGGATGTTCCAGATGCTAAGAGAACATCAAATTACTTTTCCTCTTTGGGCTGACACTATTTAACCACTGAGCACAGGCTATGTTTGATTTGTGGCTAACAAAGAAACCAACTACTTATTAACCGCACCAAATATAACCTAGACATTTAACTGGCAATAAAGGGGATTTATGCATAAAACAGGAAAAATGTTCTAGCTCACAAACGTTCGTTCACCCATATGCAGATGTTCCTCTACAGTGCATAAATAAAGTCAATGGGGTTTTAGTTTTCAGGCTCAAGCTATTAACTTCACCAGCATTGCTGGAAAAAAAAAAAAACAAAACAAAACAAAAAACACTATTCTATTATAAAAACTTAGAGAAACATTTGCATCATTCACTAGGGAGCACCGAGCACCAAGTTTATTTAACCCTCTTTTACAAAATGGGTCATAGCAGGAGTCTTCAGATATCTTTCTGGCCAAGTAGTTTGAAATTTTAACCTAAAAAACACATTTAATTTTCTTTCCCAAGTTTAGGGAGGATTAATCCTATGCTTGTACTAATCAACAACATTAGTAACCCAGTCTTATCATAGAAAGGTACCTTTTGGGGCAAAAATAATAAAATTAATTCATGTCTATCTAATCTTTAGCCTTTTTGTTGTGGACCTGCAAAGCAACCAATTTTGAAGCTAGCATGAATATTGCTGTCATTTTAGGGAGCATTAGGATAGATACTGATCTCAAGGACAAGTTCTCACTATGCTTACAAAGACTTTAGCTCAACAAAAATATTTTAATGCAAATAGCAGCTCCGGACTGGACAGATACCTATCTGGAATAAGGAGGAACTGCTGCCAAAGATGTTTCCAGCAATTCAGTATGTTTTCAGAAAGAAGAAAACAAACTAGTCAGTGGTGCTATGGTGCAGTGGAAAAAATTAGGTCCAAGAGGTGGGTGCAGTCACGAGAACGGCACAGTTAATGTGGCACAGCCCGCTGCCAAAATTCCCATGCAGAACAGAGAGTACATAATAAGGTCCAAGAACTCCTCCATCAGTGCATCTTCTCTGAAGATTATCCCTCAGAGCTGAAATAGTGACACTAGCGTTACCAGTATCAGAAAGAGCAGTTCTTAATCTTGTTGCAGTAACAAGCCTAAACACTTAGGTCACACAGATACACTCCCTCGTCAAAACTACACAAGATTTTCAAAAGCTTGGGACAAGCTTCGTACGACAATATTCAATTTTTACCTCAAATTAAGGGGGAGAAATCCAGAATCTAAGTTAAAGCCTTTATCATGAGATACATGCCTAGAATGAAACAAGGCTTGGAAATTGCTACACATGCTTAGCAGTGATTTCTTAAAGCTACACATATAGCAGGGACTCCGCAGCCCTCCTTGTTTCTGCACATCCCCATCTGCTAGGCAGGCATTAAAAAAAAAAATACCGAAGTATAAAAGCTGAAAACTGCTTTCTATGAAGTTACCTGCTTAGATATCTGCCTGGAATGAAAATAAAAAGAACTTTAGCCTAATCATTAAGCTTCAAATGACCACACTTATTTAAAAAAAAAAAAAAAAGTATCAGAAGTATAAAAGTATTAGAAGAACAAGATCTAACAAGATCTCAGGTCTACAATTACGAACATTTGTAGGTGCATACACACAAGGAGCAGAGTAGCATAAGTCATCTCTGGCATTTCAGCACCACAGCTTGTTGCCTGCACCCAAAAAGCACCTCAGCCACATCATACAGGGCTATAATACAAATTTTGTTGGAGCTCTGGCCTGTGCTGCTCTTCGACAACAACCACACGCATCCTTTTGCATCATACAACTGGGCGTAGGTTTATACTAATGTATTTTAAATTAGATCCTATCTACGCAGCAGGATGAAAATCAAGAGGAAAATTGGTCTTTAATTCTTGGATACAAAAAGCAAACCAGTTGTTTGGACAAAGTGCCACTAACATTATACATGAGTGCTTTAATTTCAAAATTTGTGTTGAAACTCCATGTTTAATAAACAGAACCAGACTGTACAACCAAACCGTACTACTCAAGCCATTGCTGTGACTAGATTCACATTGTATTCTATAGGATTCCTCCTCTTTAACCATTTTTTTCATCCAACCTTCATGCCACAGCATGATGAAGGCTTTTCATTAGGGAGTAACGAAAGTCGCACTGCACGTGAAAACAGAAGCACAAAGTAATCAAGATACTCGATAGGGGCTGTCATATGCCACTATACAAACGTATCCTTGTTTAAGTTAACCTTGTGGCTAAATAAAAACCTATGCTTTTGTCTTGCACATTATTGAAAGACTCGGAGGAATTAAATGTTCACGTCTATGAAATCTTTCAAGTCACAGTATCATCAGCGCCACCAGGATGAGTATTTATTACAGGGGCCTGGTCTTCAATATTACTGGCTTTATTGCTCAACACTTCCTACATAAGCCTAGAACTAGTTTAAAAATAGAATGATCAGCCATTTTTTGCCCGAATAGGTTACTACATAACAAGTTTATTATTGAATATATAATTTCTGGGTCATTCTATTTCAAGACTTTGGAAAGATATCTAGTTTAATAAACAGAAAAACAGCTGTCATACGTATTTCCTTTCACTGCCACTCATTCATAAGCAACTCGTGGCTTTCATGGCCACAGGAACTATTTAACTCTACCACTGCGACATAACCAGGGAGGGGGGGGGAAGCAACCACACACACACATCTTTACTAACTACAGTCATGGGGCAATATTTCAAGCAGTTCTCATTTCTCTTCCTTTGCAGAAACCTTTACTAGGGACTCAGGCACACTGGCAACAAGGCAAGTCTTCCTTGCTCTGCAAATTCGCACATTTTAAGTTATATTGTTCTAGATGCTCATCATAGTGTGCATGTTCTGAACGCAGAGAATGTTTTTGTTTTGTCTTTTTTAAAGCCACAAAAAAGGTAAAACAGAGGAGGGAACAGCTCAGAATTCTTCAGGCCTCAATTGTCCACATATCTACCCCTAAATCAGCATAAACCATCAACATGGCAGCGAATTAGGAAACACTGCGGTTTCTCTCATCAGAGTGGTATCACCTTAACATAAATAGGCTGTAACCTATTCAAGTTTGAGTTCACTTCCCACTTTCCACTGCACTACTATGCCCACCTACACATTTTAGTACGGGCATCACAGCAAAAGCAACCTATTTTTAAATAGAGTGCTGCCAACACAAAAACATTTTGTAACTTCATTTTCTATAGGCTACCTGATGGTTACTTTGAGGATAAGAAGGATCGTAAGTATGTGTATTTATCACTACCTCTGTAAAAGGAAAACCCAACCTTCTAACTAAGTAGCTTATAATGCTTATAAATTGGTCAACAACTATTTCAACTGAAGTTTCATGAATCTGCCCCAAATCAAAAATATCTTTTTTTAAAAAAAAAAAACAGCCATTTCCAAGAACAAGGATTCAGAAAACCTGTACAAACGTATAAAAAGAAGGTACAAAAACTACCCATTTTGAGCAAAATGCAACCTCTCAAATCCAGAGTATCTTTTCTCAAGTATGAGAAAATTTGGAAAATCTTCTGTATTCACAGGAACAGCAGAGACTGCATTCTTTGAACACAAGTCTCTTCTGTAAGTTTCAAATCCCCATTCTGTCTTCCCTGTTTCCAATATAGAAGTTAAACTTGCAAAAGCACTTCATAAGAGTAATTAAACACTCATGTTATAAGCATGATAATTAGCTAAAGTTGATATTAGAGACACTTCAAACAGATTCTCTCTCTTCACTCTTCTAGACTGGTATTGTTCAATAAACAAGCAGCAAAGCATCATTTTATATCCTCACTGATTGATGTTGTTTACGGAGCAAAAGGAATCTAGCAGGATGGATGGTTATCTCCACTTAGGCAGCCAGGTGCTGCCTGTTGTGTTTTGAAAGAAAAGAGCATAAAACTCAAACACTGCCTTGACAATCCCAGCTGCCAGGACAAAGACTAACTTTCTGCAAATCATTTCAAAGAACTTAGTTTAAATGACTGGCTTGACAAGAGGGGCAGCGCCCTGCTCTCCAGGACTCAATTTTAGTAGTTCTGCAACAGCTTCTTCTTTTGCCAGCTTCCTGCCACAGTCTACATGCATACAATTGCTGAAAAACAACTGTCAAACAAGCTCAAAAGATTTGTATTTTAAGTAATTCTGGTTGTCGTCTGCTTAATCTATACTCTTGATAACTTATGTTGCTGTCATTTTTAAAAACAGGAGGAGAATATTCTATAGCACTCAGTTGCAACAGAAGGTTGTCCTCAGAGCAACATTGAGGTCAAATAAAACTTTCAGACTCACAAAACAGCTCACCAACTTAAAAAAACAGATGTTTATCTCAACAAAGATAAGCTCTCCAATTCTGTCCATAGCATCTTTATTACACTTGTCACACATCTCCCATATCGCACATTCCTTCACTTCAGACAGCTGATGTAGAAATAAATAGTTCCAGCTCCATGCAGTGAACTATATAATCTTTTCCCAGTAACATTCGGAATTCACGTAACTTTCTTACCTGGGTAAGTCTGCAGAGGCAGTTTCAATTCTCCAGTACTTCCAATTCACCAATAGATATATTAAGTTTCAGCTTCATTCTTAGAATTTTACTTACTACAGATTTTAAATACATTTTAATTCTTTGTAATAGGTATTAGTTCCCAAAGCAGTGAGGATATACGATGGTAAACAGCAGTACTTTATGCTTTCCAAACTTACTCAGCCTTTATTAACTCTGGCCTCAGAATTATAAAGCTTTCTAATTCATATTGAATAAAAGAATTATTTCAACACACCACAATCCTAGATGACAAAGACAAGCGTTAGCTATAGATATATCTACACACACGCACACATTTGTTGTACTCTACGCTAGAAAGAAAATACATGTTCCAGCCTCTCAAGAAGTTTTGTTACACTACCTTTAAAATTGTGCATTCATCTTCAGACACCTGCAGCCAAGTTCTCAGGGAGTCATACAGAACTTAACATATTAAACTGCAGTCAAGCATATAGATCCCCTCCCAGTCATCCAGGGAAGATTTTCAAAAGAAAAGGAACAAACTCCCACCTGGGAGAAGTAAATTAATATGCCATGCTTTTAATACCAAATATATACAAGAATTTCTTGACAAGTGAAATTCCCATTCCATGAGCCAAGAGTGAAGCTGTTCTAGCAATGCTCCCAAAGTAGGTAAGAGAGAGATGAAGAGTAGCAACAATTCCTTAAGATCAGAATATTTACCCTGAAAAAAAAAAATCTTAAGCTAACTCCTTAATCAAATAAGCACTATAGCATCAACCGGACAAAAAGAAAGTGCCTCTAAACCTCTAAAGCCTATGAGCGCTCATGCTGACTTACCTGGATCTCTGTGAGCAGAAATTAGAGGCTTGAGCATAAAGTTTCAAGTATTACAGAACCAGGTGCTCAACTGGCAAGAAACCAAACACTGAGCCTCCTAATTAAATTCCCACAATCAAAACATGTTTTATTAAACCAGAAATTATTAAAGAGCTGACTTGGGCATCAAAAGAGGAAAAAAGTGCTGAAGTTTTCAACACAGCATGAAAGTCAGGGAGAAAAGTTACAGTACTTTGATTCTTTGCAGAAAGGAACTCATGACTGATTAGTAATTGGTAAAAGCACAGACTGAGATAAAATACATTCAATACTCATTGCCTACAATCTATTATTCTTAGACTAATTATGCTTTAAGTTATGGATTATACTCTTAAGTTGCTTATCAAAATATAAAGATAAAAATTCAAAATAAAAGATCAATAACTGCACAAAGGAACCAAGTAAATCTAAGCATGGGAATCATTTTCAAGCATTTGGTTTTTATGAAAGACCGTTATGGAATACAAGACAGTTTTCCATTCTTTTTCCCTGAAAAACTCCACACTTATATGTACATAGCACTGTAGTAAACATTTTAATTTTTTTTAGTGATTGAAAAGATAATCAAAATAAAACCTTTCAAGTGAACTGCACAATTATGCTTCGGAAAAGAACAGTCCAGACTTCAGGTTTCCAAATGCACCTTCACAGCAAAGTAGCAAGATTTGCATACAGAAAAAAACATTGCAATTTAACTTGCAGAGAAGACTTGGATGAAATGTTCTTGCATCTTATTTTTACCGGTAGATAAGTAGAATAAAAATTCATCATAAATATTTTGCGAAATGTGCATTGGTATGCATCAGTAGCTAAACAAATAATTTTAAAACATCCAGTGTAATAAAATGCAGGAGAAGCTGATCAAACAGAGCAGCAATTTTACAGTATAGATCCAGAGTAAAGAAAAGGATTATACATTTATTAGAGGAAAAAGTTTAAGTAGAAGAATAAGGTTTTTTTTGCCGATAACCTAAAAAATGTGATAAATAGTGAACAGGCAAATAACATATAAAAAAAAAAAAAAAAAATCAACACAACTCATATTTTAGTACAATGATTAAACTATAGAAGAGGTAACATTCATCTCCCTCTAAAACAGCTTAGATTTATAGGTGTGCTGTTAAGGGTAACAAACACAAGTTCCTTAGATGCAGGATTCAAGGCCAACAGTCTACAGCAGCTTCCAATAGTGCTGACACAGGGAGGCCTGAATGCTTCATTAGCAACTTAATCTACCTGTGAGGTTAGATTGCTTCCAAAACAACCAGGATTTTGAAAGATGAAATGCCAAACTCTTCCTCTCATCCTTCCCCCTAGCATTCCTTTAAAAATCACAAATTGCTGGAAAAGGCAAATACCTAGCTTACCCACAACATATAATTTGATGAATTGAAAGTAGCCTATAAAGACTGCCAATATAAAATAACATTAGCCTAAATTTAAAACAAAAATTTCAGAGTACATTAGTTTGCAACAGAGCTGAACAGTTACACTAAGATGCTTACCTGGGGAGGGTAATTGCTTTCTGAAGACCATCTTGAGGACTGATCATTGGGCTTGTCCACCAAAATATTCCTAAAAGGAGGAAGAAAAAAAATATTTTACATCTCCAACAAGAGCCGTCATACACACAGATCTGTCAAAACATTTTCATGCAGCTACTCAAATTACTGGGCAGAGACCAAGGTTCTCCCCGATCTTTATTAAAGGAGGTTTTCTACATTGCTTTTACAGGACCCATTAAAATCCTCTTCCAAGCCCTGCGGTTGTGCAATGGAACTCCGAGTTGCGAAATAAAAAAAAATAAAATAAAATAAAATAAAAATAAAGAAATATAAAACAGATGAACTGACATAGGCGCGAGCCTGCAGTTAAGTGGAAAAAATGGTCTCATTCACCTCACTGGGATAAGAGCTTTTCAAAGAGGTTAAAAATGAGTAGTATTATGGTTAGTAAGCCAAAAAATGTCTTTTACTAGACAGGAGATGATGACATAGAAAGAGGAAGCTGCTAACCTACTTTACAAAAATAAATGAATAAATAAATAGAAGATGACCACCTAACTCATCCCAAATTTAAACAAGTGCTTTTCACTTATGCTATGTCTACACTAACACAGAGGGAAACAGAAATTCAGCTCTTCACCCAAAGTTCTCCCCGAATTGCCTTTTTTTAATCTTTGGAAACACTATTATCTAGCCAATCAACATAATGAATTCAGAATAGTTTTTGGCTGAAACATGCAAGATCAACCAATGTTGCCCTACAAATGACCTGCCATCCTCTTTCCTATAGCCTATATCCTCCAACCCACCTCCCAGATCAAAACGACAGAAAAATACACTCTGTTCGTTATTTATTCTGCTCTCTCCGTCAGCAAGGGGACGATGCACCAGCTGGACAGGGCTTAAGACTTCTATTAAGTCTAACTAAAGAACTTGCCGGCTCCTAAAACTTGTGCAGAAAGAAGGAAGCAGTCATCAAAAGGCTTATGCCATCTCCATCTGCTGTGTAGGAGGAAGATCACACAAGCATCTGGACTACTACAAAGGAGTGCAGAAGAAAAGCTCATATAAAAGCTCCAAAGGGAACGAGGTTAAGGCAGAGGTTGAGCATTAACAGCCACACAGAAATTAGCTCGTTCTTTCCGCACCAAGAAAAAAATATCGTCACATTAGCAACAGTATCCAAGCAGCGCAACGCGGCGGCCGGGGAAGCGGCAAACGGATGGATTGCGGCAGCTCCTTAAAATCTGGCTGCACTTTAATGGAGCAGCACAGGCTGCTGTCCATCTGCTTGGGTTTCACAGGCTGCACGTCACAGTTTGTACGTGTCCCAGGTTAAAGAAAACTCAGGTCCTCCCCTTCTTCCTTTAACTAAAGGGGAGAAAAAAGGCAAAAAATTATGCCGGGGGCTCAGCAGAGGTCCCAAAACGCAAAACCATGGGGCTAGTTCAATTGGCGTTGAGTAACAAAGCTACCCGACCTACAGCTGAATTTCCACACATCTCCAACACAGAAAAAGTATTTAAAAAGCACGAGGACGTGTACGACTTGCACTAAACCAATTTAGCCCCATTCAAATAGGAAAGGTCGAGATGTAGGTCTGCATAGCTAAATACCCAATATGGATCTTGCAGTTTGCTGCGTGAACAGGCTCAGCTGCAAAAGGAAACTGACATCCTGCCTTCCCCGACTACAGTACGGACAATAAAACAAAACAGAAAAATACCTGAGCTGAAGGGGAGAATTTGGGAACACCCCAATTTCTACCAAGCTTGCCAGCCTCCAAGCCAAGTCACCCCTAGAAATCACAGTATTTATCTTCTGCTGGGAACTCTGAGCAAAGCAAGTCTGGGAAGATACTGCAGTTATTTCTAATAGCTACTTGTAGTATCTCATCTGTCACCTCTAACTAGGGTGACACTCCCCCTATTTTGACTTTTAAGTGACTGTAATGCCACATTTCTGGGTTTCTTTCTCCAGTTTATTCGCAGCACCGAGAGACACCAAGAAATACAAAACATGTACTCTGCTTTTTCAGTCTCAAAAATCCAGCCGGGGCACAAAACACTCAACTAAAACATAGTCTAACTAGAAATAACATTTGTAACAATGATGGATACCAAAATAGCTTAATGAAAAACTTAACATTTTTTTGAGCTGTATTTTTAATGGTCCCTCCCTTCTCTTCCAACTTTTGAAGACTAAGGACTAAGCAAGCATCCCAGACAAGAAACTCCCTAGTTAGACTCAAATGCTCTAGATAATTCCAAATATTTTCAATGCAACTAAATTATGAGTATGAAAGTTAACATTTCAGAAGTCTTGTGCTTCAGACAAATGAGAGGAAACAAACTGTACAACAACCTTGTACAGTTTTTCTTCTTTAGGGAGCTTTATCCTAGCACACAAGAATACAATTCACCCTATAGAATACATTTTATTTATGCCTTTATTGTCTCTGTTTAAACATTAGTCCCTCGACCCTTCAGAAGTTGAGCAATATTTGCTGAAGCTGGCACCGTTCTGTGGTCTGATACTGCCCTGTTGGAAAGTGTTTTATAACTGGGACAGATTCCAAAGATTGTAATTTTAGAAGTAAATTTGTTTGCTTCTCCAGATCAAAGATCAGTTTGCCACAAGCGAAGAGAACCTCAGTCAGTGCAACAACCACACAAGATAGGAATCCTTCCACAGAGACCGAAAAGGGACAGGTAGCCCACACAAAATTAAGGTTGAGGAAATCCAAAACAGCAAAAAGCAGTGTCAAGAGATTTATAAGTATGCTTAAAAACACATGGGTTATTAATCTATTAAGATTAAACAAATGTTGAAGACAGAAGTCAGTAAGCATGAAGTTAATTTACCACAACATTTCAAGAAAATTTATGGGCTCAAAAGCTTGGAAGAATTCAAACATTCCAGCAGTCATGAGACAGTAAGAAAAACACATGCGTATCCTAATGACAAATGACTCTTTCCATATAAAACTCTTCTGGGCACTACAGAGGACTTAAAGTACCTGAAAAATACGCTTGTCAGATAGGAAAATCTGGATTAAAACCTTTGAGAAACTTCAGAAGTGAAAAGTCTAATAGCTTGATGATTTTCCATGCCATTTTTACATGACAGTATTCGTAAGCCCTTGAGCTACTGCAAGTGCCAATTATTTTGTGCAAGCTTTTCCTGCAAAAAAGCTGCAAATCATTAAAGCTGGTTTCAGTCGAATCGTATTTTTAAACTATAGATACGAGTTCTATTCAGGCATAAATTCATAACACTGCCAAAAGGGACTATTTCACCCACTCATGCTTGTTCCCCCACCCCAGACGCCAAACTAAGAGTGCCTATTATAAATCATTGGTTTTCAGTCAAATCAGTTCTCCAATTCAGCTTACCACATAGTTACAGTAACACCACTGCCAGCACAAAATCAGGGGAGGAAAAAAAAAAAAAAAAAAAAAAAAAAAAAACATGAGCAGTTGGATGAGGACCACGGCTTTGTACTGGGATGGAGTCATCGTACCACAGTCCCACCAGACAAGTGACTATTAGAGAAATTAGATGTTACAGCCCGTCAGCTATTTTGTTCTAACCAACTCCGTGGATATTAGAGATGTCACCACTCTTTTTATTTTCAGAGGACTCTTCTATGCAACAAGCTCTGTAGCTGAAGACAAGACAATCAACACGGGCGAGTTTTTGTCTGCTTCTGAGGGAAAGAAAACAGGATGACTCTGCAAAATGAACTAGAAATTAAATGTCATGCTGATATAATTTGCTTTTAACCTAAGTAGCATAAAGGCTGCATTAAAGAAATCCACTATTTTAGGAAAAAAATCCTTAAAAAAATGAAGCACAAATGTAAAATACTAGCTTTGTTAGGCACAGTCAGAATTACGGCTCTGAGAACAGCTGTGCTGAGCAGGGCACAGCGTTCTCTGCATTACTTGGAACTGAAATGCAGCTCTTGTAGAAAACCACTGAAGTACCGAGGCTTTAAAGAGTACGAAAGACTTGGAATGCTATGAAAACAGTCTGCCTGAACGCTGATAAAAATGTTTTCTTCAGGGCTGTCCACGTGAGGACACTTTCATTTTGCCCTGTAACGACCCTAAGTTAAGACTAGCTGAAAAAAAAAAAAAAAAAAAAGGAATACAAAGCACAAAAGCACATACGGACTGCAATTTGAATCAAGGCCAGACACTTCACAGAGGACCACAAGGCAGGCCAACTATTTCAGATGTAAGGAACCATGAACCTAATCAAGAGAAAACAACTGAGATGCTGTTACCCTCTCTAGATTCAGTGTCCTTACCTAACAAGATGCATTAGTATAAATACTGGAATATGCACATTCTCTAAGAAAAAAAAAAAAAATATATATATATATATATGAAATAAAAACATATATGCATTCTTGGAAAAAAAAAAAAGGTGGAAAAAAACAGAAAAAAAATCTGTTGAAGTCAGTGAAGCTAATGCTAATTTCAAACTATTTGGTTTGAGATGCTTAAAGAACTATGTTTACCTACAGCTCTCCCATTAAGCAGTTTAAAGGAAAAAAAGTTCTTTCAATTTCATTATAAAGTTTCTCTTCTGTTGGAAAAATTCTCTGCTTAAAATGAAATGAAATCAAGAAAATCTAGTGAATGGAATATATCAATTACTATGCAATATAATGATACATTCAGGGTGGAGTTTTTTTTGTCCCCCTCTCCTATCACATAACTTAATCCCGTTATAAAGGACTAAAGGAGGGACCTTCTTGCATAATACAGGAAAAGAAATTTGACGTAATTGTGTATATAAAAATGCAATCTTGAAGTCCAGATTGTTTCAGCTTTATGAGCTTACTGCTGAAATTTGCTTCTACCTACTCAGTGGACTGAATTTCCTCCACCCCTCCCATTTACTATAAATTAAAATTACTTCCGTCAAAAGAAAAAATAGCTAAGCAAGTGTGATCATATAAAAATAAAGCAAGCAATTTAGAAAATACTTAACAGAAATGAACCTGGATCACAGTTGATTGCACTGGACAATGAAACAGGTATTATTTTGCTCTGGTCTACAAATGGAGCCATTAAAAGCCAGTTTCTCAATTATTTCATGCAATGATCCGTTTACCCCCCTAGTCAGCCTAATCCTTTAATACAGAAGGATGAGGTTACAGACATTTCCAGGAACACAAGTTAGAAAGTTCTCCTTTTAACTCCCACCCTTTAGTCAAGGCATTTCTGGTTTGTCAGTGCTTCCTCCAGACATGCCAGCACTTAATTTGGACTAAAACTGCAGCAGGAGAGTGAATTCCCAACCAGTTATCCGAGGCCTGGTAAATAGCTGCTATTTCCGTAGCACTCAATACCCTTAAATCACACATTAAACTTCTGACTGTATCACAGCACTGAGCAACCCAAATCTGAGCCACAAGAGTTTCCAGATCCAGACTGGTAAAAAAATCAGTATTAGGCCAACACAAAAACAACTGGGCGGGAAAAATGAAGTCAGACGTATCCGCATAAATTGGTAACCCAAGTGACTTCAAGTATCAGAGGACTGCAAGCTTAACTGTCCCCCCTGTTCCCCCATTTAGGGATTATAGTTCAGATACAGTTTAACTGCTAAGAGGTTCTGAACCTTTCTGCTTGAAATTTGTTCTCTCCCCCAGAGCTTTTCAAAAGCAAGCTTTTGTTTTAAAATTAAGAACTGACGATGATCTTGGTGACCAAGATCTTTGCCACATAATTTCTTCTCAAAAAAGGCGGGGGGGGGGGGGGGGGAGGACAAGACATTAAATTAAATAAATTTCTGGTTTAAATCAGCAAATACAGAAAGACTGCTTCATCTAAATGTGCTACATTATATTTCCTCCAATTTTGACTAGTTATTTTAAGAGCCTTTGGAAAAAAAAATCTTTTGCCCCTTTCTTTTTATATTTAGTGCTCATTTCTCATTTCTGTATTTCTAAACCAAAAGTATATTTGAAAGTTGGTGTTTTTGATGATCAGCAAGGTACTAGCACAAGTGACATGGTGTGAACGCAACTTAGGTGAGGTCCCAGGAGGTTCACAGCAGAGAAATAAATTCTAGGCTTCATGGAAAGACTAAGACTAACACGAACTCAACACTAAATAGTCAAGAAACAAACAAACAAAAAAAAAAAAAAAAATTAAGTCTTCAGCTCACTGAGTCTGTATTCAATAGATAAATTTCAGAAAGTTTTACTGTTTTACTTCTCTCTTAAGAAACCACCAGCAGCCTTCGGCTACTTTTTAACAAATTTCAGTTTTTGTTTCTTGCAGGGAAAACAGTTTTTTTGAACTTCAAAGAGATTCCTACTTCCCATATTCATCAGAAAAGTCACTAAACCTAAATACTTGGCAAACCTTCCAGAACACTGGTAGAGTAGCACCCTACAGTACTTCATAGCTCTCACTTCCAAGAACTGGTTGAAAAACATGATACAAAGCCACTCAAGTATATTTCCAGCCTTATTCATCAACTATTCAGTTTTAAGAATCACATATCATATTAGTATAGGAGGACCAATTTCCACAGGACATGATTTCTACTGGAAAATAGTGACCATTTGAATTCGAGTATTGAGGCCTTCCTTTTCACAGCTCTTTTGTTAATAAGCAGCACAGATAATACAGAAGGCATGAAAGGAAAACCAAGGAGAGACCAAAAGTTTTCCATAAAACACTCTAAATTACCAGTGATTCGTTTCTAAAAATAAATAAATAATCTATTTGCTGCTGCAACAACTTGGAGTGTATATGCATTTTAGACTTGATCTTGCCAGGTATAAAGCCTCAACTTCAAAATAAACTATAAACCAACATACCTTAAGTTTCTGCATCACCTATAATCACATATTTTCTCCTCAACAGATCGAAGTTTATCCTGATATGCAGCACATTTTAGGATCACATTGAGAACGATTCCTCTCCTTTCTTTTACTCAAGACCCAAACAAAGCTAACATGACTCAATTTCATAACCGATGCACCTTGCCAAGCACATTTTAAAACAAAGACATTTTGCCTGAGAAAGACATTCTTATGCATCTTAAACCAGAAATAAAATAAATGCAACATAGAAGACAAATTTCCTCACCACTATTTTCAAATTAAGATTTTGGCTTCTTGCAGTTATACACAAATCACAACAGCCAGGCCACAGAAGTTACTTTTCTGGATTAGTTCCATCCCTGCCCCACACACTAAGCACATCTGTCTTCATGCAACTACAACTGTAGATCATACACTACTTTGACAACATAGGACTATCCAAGATGAGCAGTCTCCACCCTTCGTTTTGTATTTTGGAAGAGGATAAGCCTGTTGCAAGCCAATTAGAGGAATGCAATGGCTAATATGTGTGTGCATCTCCCATGTTATATTTTAGAAGCATAACAAGTTTTTTTTTTTTTTTTTTTTCCTCTCTTTTTAAAACAAACAGCCATGTGGAAAAGTTTTATGAAGTCTAGGAAGTAGCTTTACATCTTTCATGATTTCACAATGGAGTGTCATAAAACAACTAATATTTCCACTCAAAAGAGAAATCCACAAAAAAAACAGCCTAAGTGGTTACACATAAAAATACAAATTCAAAGTGTAAGTCATAAACACATCTTGCAATATTCATCAGCACCACTACCTCACACTTGGTAAAAAGTTCACCCAAAAGGCCTATAAAAGAAGTTAAAGCTAACTCTGAAATATTAGAGTTATGTTTTATGTTCAAAACAGATTTAAACCCTTCACCGTAAGTTAATGTCAAGTAAGGAACTTTTTCCACCAACATTCTATGAAAAGAACCATCTTTACTGTATTAGCTTTACTCTCAGACCTAAATGGTATCACACTAACAATGCAATGCCAGTCATTGAATCCAAAAAAACCCAAAATGTTGACTCTGGAAAATCAAACCAAAGAAGCCATACTACTCTGCTTTTAAGTGTTGGCAATTTGGGGAATTCTGTTCCAAATCAGAAACACCTCCCCCTTTCCCTAAGAAAGGCCTTATGGAATAATTCCTAACCTGGGGCAACGAAAATAAATTCATGATGAAGCGTAAAACATATCCCAAGCCAATATTACTTTCCCATTTGGCAGTTTTGGGGCAGCGTTTTAGAAGATCAAAAAAAAGAGGTGCAATAGCACCCTGTCACAGAAGAGAATGGTGGGAACAACTCCCTACTCAGGGGCCAATTTATCTAATCCAAAATTTTCTCTTCCATTTTAACATTCTGTGTCAAAAGTAGCCCTTTAGTAACACAAGTCTCAAAGTTAGAAGAAGCTAGCAAACTGTTATTTAAACAGTTATCATAAGATCCAAGTGCTGCTTAAACTAAGTAGTTACAGAAAAACACTGAAGAAGAATATGGTTACTATACTAACTAGGACTGTCTCCCACAGCTTTAAGTAACAGTATGAACCCAGTAGTCAGCCTGGGGAGAAAAGCCAGAGTGGACTGAGGAAAACACCACCAAACCAAAAACAACCAATGCACAACTTTTATCCATTACAAAGATCACAACATTTTCCAGGAATTACAGAATACGCTAGCAGAGCAGCAAGTTCTATTAACTCAAATTTGCTTTTGATAATTAATTCCGACATACCAAATGCTATTCCCAAATACACTGTTGAACTCCAATTTAAATTGATCCAGAAAATAATTTCTCAAAGATTATGTATGCTGAGTTTCAAGCAATGACTCCAACAACAGCTTTCTAATGGTGACTAACTACTCAGCATCTTAAATGCTCGTTCCTCTCTCTCTGAAAAAAACTAGAATATTATTGAATTCAGAACAGATTATTATAACCCACTGTTCCTACAAAACCCTCTGGGCCCAAGTTAAAAAAGAAAAGCTACCTTCAATTTCAGAGCTTTGTATTAACATGTTATTAAAACAAGTTC
>VZSV01000034.1:2167661-2218972 GCA_013398735.1 Nothocercus julius
CCGGGATGCGGTCACCCGTGGGGTGCGGGGGCGCGTGTGGGTCCCCATGGGAGCCGCACCCGGCGCCCCACGGGTTGTGGGTCGCCGCAGGGTGCAACGTGGGGTGCAGTGGAGGGGGTGGAAGTCGCTAGTGGGGTCCTTAGGCCCCACAGGGGCCGCGCCGTGGGGTGGAGGGGGTGCCTTGTGTCACCCGTGGGGGGGGGGCGATTTCCATGGCGATTTCGGGCACCCCCAGGGCTTTCCCTCCCAATTGCTGCCACGCAGGGAAGTTTCCTGTCCCTCCGTCCTTCACACCAGGCCGAGTGGCACCAGATCAGCACTTATTTGTCCACTCCTATAATTTCTTCGGAAGGGGATAATCCCTCCCATCTATCTTGAAGGTGGATTAAAGCATTTAAATCTAAATGCTCTAATAATACAAGAGTCAAGAAAGGAAGAAAAAGTGAAATTAAAATATATTCCTTTTTGCTGTCGTTTTACGCGTGCTTTTTCCGGGCGGCGATTCCTGCCCGGCAGCGGTGCATCCATGTGGGGTTTTAGCAGCGGCCCCAAAGGCGAGCAGTTGGGAATGCTAGGATTAGCCAGAAGGATTTTTTTTTTTCCCCTTGTTTCCTTTTCTTTCTTCCCCATTTCCCACACCTCCTGCGTCCTCTTACCCATCCAGCCTGGGAAAGCGGGTGTTTTTAGACAGGCATCTCCAGGAGGGATTTTTCTGCTTTATTATTATTTATTATTACATTTTTAGGGCACCTGTAGAAGGGAGATGGTCTCACCCAGGGCAAGGTGGACAGGGATGAGGAAGGTTTGGGAAGTGGCCTCCAAAGTGGTATTTCAAGGCTGGGGAAAGCCAAAAAAACAAGCGAACAAACACATGTGGGTGGAAAATGACAGATTGGGGAGCTACTGTCAGGCAGGACAGAGAGATGCCTGACGAGATTAAATTAACACAAGGATTTTTATTTGGTTATTCATTTATTTTTCCCTCGCTCCTGAGTAAGAGATGCTGGGTCACCACCAGGAGCTGAGAGCAGCTCTCTGCAATGCCAAAATCCAGCCTGCAGGTAAAATTCCTGGACTTAGGATCGTCTGGAGATCTCCAGATGCTCATGGAATACCCCAAGGAGAGCAGCTGGGCAGCAAGCAGCGTGCAGAGGAGGGGAGCTCTGCACAGGAAGCCTCTTCTAGCAGCACAAGTGGGTCCTGTTGTTGTTGTTGTTGTTATTTTATTCAAGGTTGGTATCTCGGCTTAATTCCCAAGTCTCCAGCTGCAAAGCAACGTGTCCCAAGCAGTGCAAGAATATGCACCCAAGTCACAAAATGCCATGAAAAGCACCCAAGAGGCTCCGATCCAGGCAGAGATACCAGGATCACCCGGTACTCTGGGGCAACGGGCCCCATCCTGACCAAAACGGGATGCCCAGGGGCAGGATCTCAGGATGCAGATGAGATATTCCCGGCTTTATAGCAGGCTAAATATACCTGCCGATCAGCGCCGCTTTTCCCTTTGCTCCTGCGCGGAGCAGGCGCGCTTGCATGATTTCTCTGAATCACCCCAAGAGGATGCTCCGTCCTGCGTTTCAGATGCAAAATGTGCCTGGGAATTCAATAGTTGCTATAGTGCCGTAATTGTACGTTTTACGGAGTTCTTAGTCACCGTGGCTGGAGCTCTTACGATGGGGCTTGGACTCCTTCAGCCGCATTATTTTAGAGACCTTTCTATTAAACACCACCTACCTTCACGTGTTAAAATTAGTTCATTTTGGCTTTCAGCCTTCACCAAATGTAGCCCCAGACTGTGGTTTCGATGGAAGGTAGACGCCTTGGGTGCTCTCCCTTTGAGATGATGCCGCCTGTCACTCCATGGGGTCCTGTTGAGATCTCTGGATCTTCGTTTTCCACTCCATAGGATGCTCCACGGCAGGGAAGGCGGCTGAGGAGACATTGTCACCTCCCTTGCTCATCACTGTCCCCTCGGACACCCCATCGACCCAAGGTTGGCCTCTCCTCTATGAACCTCATTCTGCACTTGAGTTTCCCCATCTGGAGAATGGAGCTCTCTCCTTAATTGCCTACTCTGTAACGAGTCAGGCACGATAATTAACTAATGTTTGGGTAATGCATCACAGGATAGGAGTGCTGGGCAGTGTTGCTGTCAGCAGCACAGGGGGGAAGGAAGGGCTCAGTCTCGTGTTCAAAGCACCAATGTCACAGTCCCCCCTAAGTTCGTTGTATCCGTTGGCTGCTCTGCTGACAGTAGAGGACTTATGTTGAGTGCTGGGATTAGGGTGCCAAGGAGAGCCGGGAACTGCTTGTGATCCAAGAGCAGAGCTGTGAGGACAACCCGATGGTCTTCGGTAAAGGGAAACGGAGATCCAAGACCAGGAGCAGACCTAGAACTGGGGCTATAAGGGTCTATATCCCATGCTGTAAAATAAGTATTAAAGAACAACCAATTTGGAGACACGGAAGAGCATCCAGGAAGGTTTGCTTGCATTGCATTTATTGTGCACGTGCAGCACAGCAGGAACCACGATGTGGAGACCCATCCAGCCAAGCAGTCCTGACCTAAAAGACTATTTTAGGTCAAAATCTCACGTCTTTTATGTTTAAAATTCTGCAAATTATGTTAGGGATGACCTTGGTGGCCTCCTCGTGTCCGCTGGTTGTAACTGATGAGATTTCTGCTGTTTCTCCTTAAAGTTAAACAACTAAGAGAGGCCTGGGTTAATCGCTTGCCTCTCGGCGCGGTGCATTTGCTCTCTTGTGCTCCTGTCCGCTTAATTTGCAGCGAATGCCTGAGAGTGGTGCAATTAAGAAAAAAATCTTGGGCTTAAGCTCTCGAAGCTTTCAAATAACCAGCAAACCTTTCAGCACCAGCTTGTTTATACCACAACTGGAACAACCCTGCTTGTGACTCACTGCTAATTATGCTCCGGGATCGCAGACGAATGCTCTTAACCTCTTCTTGTTGTATCTGAAAAGTGAGTCAACTCTCAGTGCATCCCAGAGTGCTGCTGCAATGGGAAAATATTATTTCCCCATGTTAAGGTCCCTTATAGGGGCTGAAGTCACGTAGGTACCAAATTTCCAGTATTTGACCCCAAGAGCTGTCCTGATGCTATGGGGCGGTGACTGGTGGTGGGGATAATCAACAGGTCACCCCGGCCAGTTCTTAGCGGAAGCTGTGGACAGGACAAGGAGGTTTCTCCCCGGGTTAGAAGGGAAAGTTTGGGAGTTGTATGAGGAGATGGAGCGGGGGATCTGCAGCGCATTCATCACCTGCTTCTGCTCACTACGTCTGTGCTGTGGCCAGCACCAGACGGCTCGTGGTCCTGGGTCCCCAGAAGCTGGTCCCACCATGGAGCTGCTGGTGAGCATCAAGTAGCTCTCGGCCTGCCTGGAGTCACGCAAGGCCAGCCAGGATGCTCCTTAGTCATTCACGCACATGCCCTGGCCTTTCAGCTCTTTCCTAAAGTTCAGGTTGCTGATGTCCCCTACGATGAATCCAGCCTGTTTTTATTCAGAAAGGTCTCCAGCATCACCCGGGAGAAGCTTGGTCCAGAGGTCACCGTGCATTGGAAAAAGGCAACTTCCCCTTCCCCAGACAAGCATCCCAACCCCATCCGGCGTGGATGCCACCCTGGAGCTTGCCAAGCCCATGGGAGGACCTGGCCCTGCAGGGTTTTCCCTTGTTGTTTTAGGCTGCAGCACAAGACAACATCCACAGTCGGAGCCAAGCAGGGAGCCCTGACTGCCCCGTGGGCATTGCCACAAGCCAGCTAGAGGCTAAAATGACAGTAATTCCAAGAAAACCATTCTGTATGTTAGGCGTGTGCTCCAGATTGCTGAGGGTGGAAAAGTGGCAGCAGCAGCGACCTTTTCTAAGCAATGGAAAAATGGGGAGATAGCAGGGACCTTGGGAAGGAGGTTAGGAAATGGGAAGAAAAGCAATCTTGAAGATTCCCACCTGGCAGTTCTGACCTGGTTTCCAAATAAAGCAAGGGGAAAAGCAGGACCCAACATAAATCTCTGACCCTCCGAAGGATGATGGAGAAACGAATGTTAAGCCACAGAATTATGAAGAATGGAGAGATGGATAGATGGATAGAGATTTCTATCAGTCTATGAAGCAGTGGGACCACAGCGAAGACAATATATCAAATCAGTTCTGAAATCTTTGATCCCATGCCTCATAAAGCCCCCTTTTAAAACTTATTTTCTTTCGGCCTGGATTTGTAGTTTGTCATACAGGTCGGCCAGTGCAATTGAAAGCTCCTTTCAGATGACCAGGCTGGGTCTTGGTTCATCTTAGCCAAAGCTTTATCGTGTCTACGAAGGTCTCCATGGCTCTGCTGGAGCAGCTGCCCCACAGACACAAACCCCCTGCCCTCATCTGCTTTCCCTAACCTCAAACTCGGCAAAAAACCTCCAGCACGGAGGCGGGGAAGTGAGCAAGATGGAGCATGAGTCACCCAAGCCTTGCAGCAACATTTGCCTGGAATCTGCTCAGCGCAACCACGTGTGAGGTGGCCACACGGGAGGCCAGGGCTGCTCCCGCAGAACCCCCCGAGCTTGCCCGAAGACCCCACAGAAAATATCACCACTCCTTGAGACCTTTGGGAGGGTTGTGTTGATGTTCCTCAACCCATCCTTGGCTCATGCTCTTGTCCTGCAGGACATCAAGCCCAGGAGTGATCTCTGCTGGTTTCCCATCAGCAGAGAGGTCTTCTGCAAGCAGGTGGCCACCAGCCATGGTCAGCATCCCAAGGGATGGCAATGAAGGCCACAAACCCAGGGAAAACGTCCTTCCTGCGCCTGTGCGTGGCCTGAAATCCATCACGGCCATCCCTTAGAGCCAGCCCAAGACCCCATTAGGTCATTTCCCTCCCTGTTTCCCTGGCGTGCTTGGGAAAGGGACACAGTAATTAAAGTCCGAATCTCATTATAGCTCCAAAAGTGCCTGGCTTTCTGAGCATCCAATTATCACAGGCTGCACGTAACGCCAGCCAGGGCACAGCTTGGGGTTTTGGTTTTGGGGTTTTTTTTGGTGTTTGGAATTATTTTTGTTCAAGCTGCAAATATGGCATGAAATCACATTTTCTGGAGGATGCTGAAAAATCCAAGGAGGGCACGGCTGTGAGGCTGCCGCCTGCTCCACTCGCCAAAATCCCAATTTATATTGAAAGGAAGTGAGAACGGGATGCGGAGGTGCCTCGAGAAGCAGGACGGAGCAGGGATGCCAACAGGACCAAGCGGGACAGGGGACATGGTGCTCCGTGCCTCAGTTTATCCCACTGCAATTTCCTACTAGAAGCTCTGCCAACCTGGGGGAAAAAAGTACTAGTTAAGTGCAAAATACTCTTAATGCTTTTTTTTTTTTTTTTTTGTGGCGTAGGGTGTCTGCCATACATTGCAGTTACGTAATGTTACTTAGCACTTAGTCGGCACTTCACATCTTTAACTAATTACACACAGTCGAGCCATTTAGCAGCATGAACGGAAAAGCATCCAGTAATGGCTGATCCTGAAGCTTTGGACCCATTTCCAGATTCCTCTGCGAGCAAGACTGGCGCAAGATGTGAAACGAGTGAGAAAGGCCAAACAAACAAACAAATGCATTAAAAGAGAGGGGGAAAATAATCAAATCATGTGGCCGTAGCCAAGGGCTTGCAGCATAAAATAGCACCTTGAATTTTATCATGGGATCAGCCAGTGAGAAAGTTGGACGGCAGCCTCCGCGAAGGACGCTTGAAATTCCCCTCCTCCTCCTGCTTGCAATTAAACACATTCTCATGCACCTCAACTTTAAAAAAAAATAAAAAATAAAGGCAATTTTTAGCGCTGCCGATTAAAAGCGCCGCTGTTTACATTTTAATTAGCTCTTTCCCCGTGGTTAGCTCAGCTTCTTTCCATCAGAATTGGATGCACTTGGAAACAAGGTGGTGTTAAATGTTGCTGGGTACCCGGCTCTGCTGCAGGCTCGCAGGGTAGGAGAGGGAGCAGGGAGCAATGTGCTGCATGGAAAACTCCGTGCGGCTTTTCTTCCCGGCGGCGCTTCTCCATGGGAGTGCAGGAAAGGAAGTTTATTTTGGAAGCGAGAAAAATAAAGCAAGGTTTTGTTCCCGGGGAGCACCAAGAGAAGTAGCATCTGTGTGGCTGGAAGTGCTTGTACAGCCCGGTGGGAAGCGTATTTCCAGCCACAAGATGCCAGGTACGCGTCTCCATTCGGGAAACACTTTGGAAGTGATACCAGTCCAGGGACTAAGCCGCGTTTTCTGCCCATCCGTGGCTTGCATTGGCAGAATCGTAAATTGTACTTCAGCTCAGGGTCATCTGCAAGTGTTGACTTTGCAGAGTGAGAGTCCGGGGAAATTTCACCGTGGTGCCACTGGGGAAAATGCCTTCAGAGGCAGCATGAGAATTTACCTCTTTTTAGAAAGGTCTTCCCAAGTGCCTTGCTTTTCCCTTTCCCTGCACTTTCCTCAAGCTTTTTTCTGGGATGCTGGGAATGTCGAAAGTCTTATGAAGTCCTCTGAGCTCTCTCCAACCTTGTCTCTGCCTTGATTTCCCTCTTTTAAAGCACTAACTACGGAGCTCCCTGGCGTGGAGGGATGCAAGGATAAGGTCCTCAAAGAACTAGCTGCTATTATCTCAGAGTTGGGAGAGAAAAGGCAAATTGCTGTGATTTGAAAGAGAATAGAGCACCCAGATGGGGTGGAGTTTGAATGAAAACACGACAGGCTCCTCCTTTCTCCCTTAACCATCCGAAAGAGGATGGTTCAAAAGGGAGCCCATGGGCAGCCATGCACCGCCCTTTGCAGATGCACCACTGAGAGATGGCTCAAGCTTGTAAGAGTGAAGAACCACCTCCAAAAACCCATGGGGTCTTGCTGCCTGGCTGCTTGGAGGTGGCGCTGAGCTTTCATGGTCTTCCAGCCCATGCCCTGCCACCTCTCTACTTCCCTGCAGCTCAGCTCCCCATCCCGGTGCAAGAAGCCACCTGATGTGCTTGTGTAATGAGTTATGCTTCAGAAGGCCCACCTGAATCTGCTTCCTTTAGAGTGGGAATGGTTGGGAAATCTTGGACATGCAGCTCCTGAGTGGAGTTCAGCAGAACCATAAAGACTGCAAAAGGCTACAATGCATAAAAAGGAGTTTTTGCTTTTTGCTTTTTTTTTTTTAATTTCTGCTTGAAGGTAGGGCAAGAAGAGCACATAAAACCCCAAAGCGAGGGAGAAGCCTGGAAAATCCCAGGCAAGGATCTGCTCAGGGCTGGAGGCCAGAAAACTGTCCAATGTAAAAGCTGGCCAGTGCCAGATCCAAGATGCTCCTAAGGGATGGGGAGTCATGGACAGATGTGCACTCTGCATCCAGCTGTGCCACTGGCCGTGCTGCCCTCTCTCTTCGCTCCTCCCAACTGACAGCAGCTCCAGCCACGTGCACCAATTGCAAAGCAATGGATATGGATGATCTTGGTTAGCAATGGCTCATGTGATGGTGTCCATTGGCAGAGCTGCATGGGCCGTCGTTTCCAGGCGAGTGCAACAAGGAATAGCTGGGATGTGGTGACATTTTTTAGCTGCCTGTGGGGCGAACATATTTCCACCTCTGCAGAGGAAGGTCTCCAAGCAGGAGCAGGGAGAGATCCGTGAGCCATGAAGCAAAACTAGCTGGACTTCACTGAAAGACATAAAAAGGGCATTTTATACCAGAAATTGTATCAGGGAAGTGAGCGAAGAGAAAAAAAATAAACTGTTGACAAGCCCCAAATGCCCCTACCCTGCGCCTTCTTGAAAATTCTATCTCAGAGAGTGCAGAAAGAAAGGAAGGGGGATGCTCTGCAAGTAGCTATTGATAAAGAGGAAGAAAACAAGTAATTTGAATATCTTACATATAATAAATCAGTCTGTGTAGGTTACAGTCATCCTCTGCATCCTAGGTTCTTATTAAGATGAGAGTTAATAAACATATTGCTCCTCAGATAGCTAGTTTTTAAGATCTTTGGACCACTCAATCCTGAGAGGGAGAGGAGAGGAAAAGCAGTGGTAATTTAAGACAAGAAGGGGAGGGGACCATCATCCTGGCAATTGCCAGCCCTATAAAAATAGTAGAACAAATACAGAAAAGTCATGATGAGTTATTAGACGTTGGTTCTGTCTGCACGGTAGCGTCAATACTAAGAAACTTTGCAGAAGCCAGTGGCTGAGTAATGATACCATGAGATCAGAGTTGGACTCCTGGGGTGATGGGCACGGACGGATCAGGCTTTTTTCTTTTCCTACTTTTTTTTGTTGGGAAAAGAAATACTTTTAAAGTTGCACAGCCAGAGGATGGAGTACATAAAGCCATTATAAATGCATATTTGTATTTAGACTATTATTTTTGCTTCTTTGTCATAGGAAATAAATCTTAGAGGAAAATGCCCAGGTCTAAAATACGTTTTGTGTGAACTGAAAACATTCTGCAATGTGATGACTAGTCCTAAACACACTGCACTGCGCATTTATAGGGGCTAAGGATCAAAGTGTGTTACCATCTTTGATAATGATCGGGAAGGATCATGCCAGGATCAAATGAGATTCCCTTGAAACTGGAAGCAGGTTGGTAAATAATAACGAGTTTTCTGATGTTCAGATCCACTTTCATTCAGAACACTTGGAAATTTCCATCCTGTGCAAAGCAGAGTTTCACGCACTGAAAGACCTCAGCATGCTATATTCACTTAGAGAATACCAGGGTCTCTTTTTAACCCTCTAAATTCCTTTATGGTCTTCTTCCAGAGGTCTTTCCGTAGACCTTTCCCAACCCTGCTCATCTTTAGACAATTTGATGTTTACAATTTTTTATTGGGTATTTTTAGTATCCTGTTGTACCTCCAATCTTGGCTAATGAGCTATGCAGACCCTAGAGATGGATATTTGCTGATACCTTCAATGTTTCCTCGTCTTGAACAGTAAGTTTCCAATATCACCTCTAGCCTTCCTGAACTTGCACAGGTTCATGTTGGCTCACCTTGCACTTGCTCTCCAAGATATCCATGCAAATCTTGCACGTTTGTAGAACACGTTGCACTCACACATCACCAAAGGCGAACGTTGTGCCTATTTGAGCTTCACTTTGCCAGGGCTGAAATGCAGCCATTTCTGGAGCGAGCGCAGCAGGGCATCACAGCACCGCACAGCCGCGCTCTGCACACTGATTACCTGCCTCCTTCCTCCACATGCAAAAAACAAACTCGAAAACAAAATTGCTCAAAAGGCTTCCGATGACGAACAAACCAGCAGGCCACAGGAGAACAGCAGCATGTACTGAAACACATGCTCCACTCAAGTCTTCAATGCCCTGACCCATTAACATGGATGAAATAGTTTTCATGAGAAAAACTCTCAGGTTTGCGCTTACCTGAGGGTTTCAGTAGAGAGGGTGAGCAGAAAGAGGATGCAAAAAGCTCTGCAGGACGTGGGGAACATGTCCTGGGGATGCGTCTGGATGGGTCAGCCCTGGAGCCCTATGCTGTGTGGGGCTAGGAGCAGATGGCAGCAGGTAAAACCTGCCAAGGACACAGTATTTGTCCAGCTGGAGAATTCAGTCCTGAGGAACAAAGCAAACAGAGAAAAAGAAATGCATATGAATGTATCCAAATGTCTGCTTTTTTCTTAATGAAATGTGTGGATTTTGTGCTAGAAGCACGTCAAGGCTGATTTTTAGGCCTGTGCAATTATCTTTTTTAAGAAAACAAGAGCTGCAGATACCCTGCAGAATATAACACGTGTTGCTGAGCCCCGAGCGCCGATCCTTCCTCTCTGCTGCCTCCCAGGGTGGCAGGGCAGTGGGTGCAAGGCCACTCCGCCGAACACATCCTCAAGTAGGGCAGGAGACCAAGGAAAACTGCTGCCTCCGAGCATGGAAAGCGAATGCAGCATTGGGACTGCCTGGAGCCAGCAGGACCTGCTGGCATCTTCAGGCATCCAAGGGACCTCCCAGGCCAGGGGACAACACGAGCCACTGGGAACTGTCCCCTCCTCTTCAGCTGTTATTCCAGGCCATGCTGGAATTGTCTGTCTGCCTTGCTCTCTGACTCAGTCATTTTAGCTAGGGAATTTATGGCCTTTCCTCCCTTGCCAGCCTGAGTAAATAATCCTGTTGTCTGACTGGTTTTTGGGAGTCTCCCAGGAGTCTCGGCCTGCGAGGCAGGACCTACATCCGAGCAGCAAACGCGGGATGAGGGCACCTGAGGGGGAGCGGAGGCCACCGGAGATGCTCTCGCCCAGGGCTCCCGTAGACCCAGGAGGCTGAGCAGATGCTGGAGGCTCCGTCTGCCCTACCCGGAGCCCTGGGATATGCGAGGCAGCCCCAAGTCACTTCTACGGTCCCCGAGTAGAAGGAGACGTCAAATTCAGGCATCCTGGCTTGCCCCCTGGAGGCAGCGCCATGCACCCTGGATGGAGGCAGTAAAAACGCCATTAATGATAATCACGGGGATGATTAGTTGATGGAAAAACACTGTGCGCGCCCAGAGTGCCGTCCGTCGAGGGGAGGGAGCACGGCACGGCGCCGGGCTCCGTGCCTCCCCACAGCCCCTCTCGGCCCTCCTGCTTCCAGGCTTTCCGGAGCACTTTCCTCCGCTAGGTCCTGCTCGGGTGGTTAGCCCAGGCCTCTGAGAAAGCCTTGAAACTGTCTCCTTGGTGCTGGGGATAACCCTCCCGGTCCATCTCCTTTCCTGGCTGCCCATTCCCTGTTCGTCGCTTCTGCCGGCTTTGAGTACTGCCCTGATTCACCCTCCGGGTGCCCTGGTGCTTTTGGAGCTTGGCCATCTATGAAACACGGGCTGGCCACACATCCCCATGCCCTGGAGACATCCGTTCCAGCTGCTTTCTCCTGCTCAGTCAAGGCCTCCAAGATCTCATCTTCTACAGCACAGAGGATGAGGAGACCATCTCAGGACTGCCCGCGATGGGCAGGATCTCTACGTATCCTCAGCATCGCGGGGGGTCTCCAGGTCCCCCAGGAGCTCTGGGGTTGCTCTGCACCTCCGTCACTTGCACACAACTTGCTTTAGCCGTTGCTGCAGCCACGTCCGTTAGCAGCCGCAGGTCCATCTGCTGTTCCTCTCACCCGCAGCGCCGCTAAACCACACGGGTGCTGCTCTCCAGGCGTGGAGCGCCGAGGCGGATGCTCCCTCTTGGGAGCAGAGCTGCCGGAGTGCAAAGTCCTCTCCATCTCCTGGCCCAGCCTCATTTACCTTCCTGAGAAGGGCTGCCTGCAGACACCATATAATTAGTTTTGGGTCTAGCGCGCGCTTATCTTGCGGGCGTCTCTGGTGCATTTGATGGAGAGCTCGTAAATCAAAAGCTCTCAAGAAGTCTTCTGCTCAGGAAGGCAGCCGGCGTTTTCACGAACAAGCAGTCCCCAAGGAGACTGGAGAGCAATGCTTAATAATAACCATCTTTCCGTTTGTTTGGACTTTTTTTTAGGGCTGTGTGAATATATGTTCCAATAGGCTTTCCACAAAATTTGTAGTTCGGAGGAACTTCTGATCCCTAGAAATACCCAGGTAGAAAGTTCCACCTCCACGTGAAGCAGAGCTGTGGACAGATGAAGTGTGAGCCACCGGTTTCAAAACAATTACAAAAAATAATCGCCAAAAGGATTGCTGGAAGTCTGGCAAAGCCCCTGAAAGACAATACTCCTCAAGGCAATCAGCAAATTGCCGCTCCGGACGAAGACGCGGAGGCGGCCGCTCATCATCAGCGTAATGCAGCGCTGCCTTAGTCATGCCTTATCGATCCGCTTCTCCCGCGCCGTGAATCATCAGTTTCTCTTGGAGAGCAGCTCTCCGCCTCGGGGGAGAGGCACAAATTGCCCGAATACACGTCAGCAGGCGCACGAGCGGAGAGATGCTGGAGGTGATGGTCTCATCACGTGCCCCGCGGTTTGGGAAGGAGATTAGCCAAATTCCTATAGCAGGGAAGGAAAAATAAAAAATAAAATAATAATAAAAAAAACAATCGGTGGTGGTATCTAAAGAGGATGCAGACAAGAGGTTGGATGAGGAAGAGAATCCTGCTCTTGTTGGGGAGGTCAGGTCAATCCTGCATCCCCCAGCCCTGGTGGAGCAGGTGCGGATGGTGCTGAGGGATTCTCCTCTCCGGACCCCGGGTTCTAATCTCGACCCGCACCGCAGCAACCAGTAGCACTAGGTCGAGGTCATCTACATTGCTCTGACTGGTGTTACAGCCCTTCCTGCCTCCCATCCCCTTTAACACCTGGCCCGTGTCCTCTTCTGCCCTCCCGCTGACACTCACTGGCCCCAGAGAGCCCAAATTGCCTCCCCTGGCTACACAGAGACCCTTCCCAAGGGTATTTCCCCTTCTCTGGCTCATGGAGCAAGAGGGAAAGCAGCAAAGGCAAATGATGGAGACCAAAGCCCCCTCGCAGCTTTGCAAACCCAGATGGAAAATGGAGACCCGAGCCCAGACACCAGTCAAAAACCCCGGGGGTGCTGATGGGAACCCCATCACCGCCCCGTCGTGCAGCGCACGGCGCGGAGCAGCGAGCGCTGCCCTCTCCCTGCTAATTGCATCCGCGTCCCCCGGCCCCGGCAGCCGGATGCCAGCACGGAAAGGCAGAGGCGCGCGAAGGAGAGCAGGCGCTTCCGCTGCCAGGGAACGGGCTTGAAAGGGATCCAGCGGATAAAGAGATATTCAAAGTTCAGCTAATGAGCGGGATGACTCACTGGCTCAACAAGACAAAGGTTAGAGCAGAAAATAAAACTCTGCGCTGAAAAGGAGCAGGGCTGGAGGAGATGCGCAGAGGGGAGCGCAGGGCAGGGGACAAGGTGCAGCCCAAGTGGGGTATAGGGGAGGTAATTTGTCCAAAAAGCGCCACTTTGTGCCTAGATTCACGTCTTTTGAGTGCATTGGGGTTGCAGCCCAACGACCCTCTCCACACAGGTGGAATTGCGCTACTTCGGATGCAGCACAGCAGGAGAGGGATGTGGGATCTTCTCCAGGGGTCTTCCAAGGGCTGTGAGATGAGGAGACCACCAGCAGCTCCACTTGCACCAGCAACAAGCAGCTGGGTTGGATCAAAATTAAAAAAAAAATCAGTTTATTAGTCACCAGGACACATTGGCCTATGGAAAATTCATCATTGCAGTTGGGCTCAGGGAAGCTGCAATGAACACAGATCCTGCTCCAAAGCAGCCTGCAAAGGAAGATGTGAAAATCCAGCACCTTCCCTGCTCGATGGCAAGGCTGCCTGGCTCGCAGCTGCACCCAAAGCCTCTGTTAGGGCATCCTGGTGTTGGGGTAAGCAAAAGAGAGAAAAAAACATCTCTGCCTTGGGCTTAGCAGTTCAGGAATGTGAATTGCTGCGGATAGGGAGCCGTCATGCAACACTTGGGAACCCAGTGTGCAGCCAATAATTAGGAGTTTCTCCAGCAATCCTGGGCCTGGCTTTTTTGTGCATAATTTTTTCTACTGGTGGGAGAGTGAGGCTAGGGTCAGATGCGGAGTTCAGGTGCAAATTTCCCCAGGATGGGAAAGGGCAGCGCGTTGCACATGTGCATGACTTGGTCCATGGTGAGCATCAGTCAAGTGTCCAGCCTTTGGTCAGGTAGTTCCTCATGGTGCTGCTGAACCAAGAGGAGCTGTTCTCCCATGTTTCTTTTAAAAGCATTAGTTTCAGCTAAAAAAACAACACTCGGAGTTGAGAAGAGGCTGGTTGCATTGTCCTCTGCCTGATCCCTCAGTGGGACGCGGCTGCTGGGGTAACGGCTTCTGGTAGACCTGGCTGTCGGGTCACGTTCAGGCACAGCTCTCATCTCACTGTGAGCATCTCTGAATCATCTGCTCGACTCCTTGGGTTCAGCCCGGGCCAGCTGAGATGCCACTTGAACCGATAAACTGAAGAGAAACGATTCCCTTCCTCCCTGAGAAGCAGAGCGAGCGATGTGTAGTCACGGGGATGCTTCTGGAGGAAGCAGGGCAGGAGGACACAAGGGAAAGCGGGCGGATGGAGACAGGGAAGAAGCGAGGTGCTGCTCAAGGGTGATGGAGATAGAGGTGTGTGGAGCTGAAGTTTTCTCCTTGTTTTTCCCCAAAACATCTTTCCCCTCATAGTCTCCTCCAAGGGTGGAGGGACCTCATGCCAGCAGGAGCCAGGGACATAGCTGGTCCCCCGGCCTCTGTCTGCAGTCGGTCCTGTCTTCTCTGTGCCCTGCCCAGCTCAGCCAAGCACGTTGGGCTGCTCCTTGGCATGCAAGTGCTAATGTCTTTGTCCCCCCGCGTCACACATTGATAATCCCATTCCTAAAAATCTGCACAGCAACGTTCCTCGCCATTTCCCACAATGGGGGAATGGGATTATCCTGAGCGAAGCAGGGAGCTGTGCAAATATCGATTTGACAACACTCACATCCTTTTTCTTCTGCTGCTCGACATGCTTTGTAAGCGTTAGCTAATCCATTACAGGTATGTAATCCATTCCGGCACGTTCACTCTTATGACACGGGCTTCCCTATCCCGCTGAGAGCCCCTCTGTCGGCTGGGACCTGGAGGATGCTCAGAGGACACTGGCGAAGGGCGCAGGGTGTTTTAGTGTTTTACCCAGAGCTACAGTCTGGTAAGAGTAAACTCATGGGGCAGGATGCGACAAGAAGCATCCTCAACTCTTGGGACAGGGATCGTTTCATTGCTCTGGTTTTGCACAACCTTGAGCTGTTGGAAGTTCTTGTTCCATCGTGGGGCCTCTGGTTGCTGACTCTGGTAAGTAAGAATAAAACTGCACTCCGCATGACAAAGATACAGGAGGATTTAGAGTTTGCCAAGCCTCCCTGCATCAAGCTGGGCTGCTGTGCTGCTAATTGCCCATGTTTGGAGTCAGAGCATTAGAGAGTCTCCAGGATATTCTGCCCTTTGCGCCCAGCGCTGAGGACGAATCGATACGTTCTCCCACAGCAACTGACCGTAAAAATGACCGAACGCGGAATACCTTCCAGATGCAGCGATGCAACCTGAAATAGCAGCAGCCAGTGTCAGATCGACCTGCGGACCGAGTATCATTTCAGACGAAGAAGGAGAGGAACCGCAGCGGTCCACAGGACGGCTTGCTGCTCAGCTTCTGCTCCAGGGTCTACCTCAGCTCAGGCTTGCACCTCGAGCAGCTTTGGGGATGAACTGAAACTGGAGCTTGGCTGGGGAGTTTTATTTTAGAGGTAGATGCATGGCTGGGTGCTGAATGTCAGCGCTGAGCTACCTGAAATGCAGCACCTACAAAAGTGTTAGAAAAGCCATTTCAAAGTGTTTTATGGCTTGATCCAGGCCTGGATGCTGTTACTGCTCTCAGCTGTACTTGCTTTTTTATCACCAGAGCTGAAGGAAATGCTTTGCAAAAAGTCAGGGAATGCCCATCTTAAATAACAGTAAATGGATAAAGTTATCAGAAGATTCTAAAGAAACGTGATGCTTATTTTCTTTTTTTTTTTTAATATATATATTTCCATTTTAATGGTCAAAGAATGCCAAGGATTTCTCTCAAAAGCCCTTCTGAAGGAGGGTAAATCAACATAATGCTTTCTGATGATAAAAGCTTTGCCATTTCTAAGGCTGTGCAAAGAGGTCCAGCTGGCCAGGAAAAGATATTTATTAAAATAAGACAGCCCTGGGGCTGACTGGTGCTTGCAAAATGTAAACATGGCTAAAGGCAAGTGGAAAAAACAGAACGACACTGTTAGCACCAAAAAAAAGCTATAAATAAATGAGCTCCTCAAAGTAGACAAGAAAACACGAGGGAATGGGGGCACAGGTAGTATATTTTTTCCTGTGTAAGAAGGAGGATGAGCTCTGCTGATACATAACATCTGTATAACTGCCACCAGGCATATGCCACCTCAGCTGGCAAGGATTTGGCTGTTTTGGTAGGAATTCCACCCAGGGCTTAAACAAAGCAGCAACTGGCAGAAATTCATGTGCAGATGGGGCTCTGGGAAAGTTTCACTCGCATGTACGTTCTAGCGTGTCTCAAGCTAATGTGTTCCCAGGGCGGCACCAAGGAGCTTATTAATTTTACAAGACCGTCAGAGCTACCAAAATATCCTGGCTGCTTTCATCTGGCGGCCTGAGACGCACGTAACCAAAGCGAAAGTGCAGTAACTTCCGCACAGGGCAAGACAGCAAAGGCCGTGGCAGCTTTGGAGGTGTATCGGGAGCGGGAGCAGCCCAAGACCCCCATCCCTAGGGAGGTAAAAAGCACCTTAGGAAAGCAGGGATGAAATGCCACTTGTAAATCTTGTGTCTGCATGCTCACAGTAAAGGCGAGATGAGGAAGCAAATGGAGCTGAGGAGTGATTTATGTGAGGCTAACGCGGCCGCTGAGATGAGGGTTGACCTGGTATCTCACCATAGGCCTGCAGGCTGAGTGGTGTTTTCACACAGGAAAAAGAGGACCTTGTGTTTTCACTCATTGCAGGAGCTGTGAGTTCATTCTGAGTCAGCTTGAGCACCTGGAAAAATTTAATTTACCCAGGCGATGCTCCCAGGCCAAGCAGAGGTATTAGCACAGTCATCCCTTTAACAGGGTATTATCTGGTTGGTACCGTAACTCCTCTGTTATTAGCTGGGAAACAAGCTTTGTGATGGATTGCAAAGGGGATAAACAGGAATAAAGGGAGGAAATTAAGAGGGTGAATGTCTGAGTGCTGGGGCTTCTCCAGCACCTGTAACTTTGCAAGGCTGTAGACCTGTAAACACGTAACCAACCCTGTTCTGGCATGGACAAGGGTTAGGTGACCTGTTACATATTTTCTATCTGCACCTTAAGCACAAGTATTTTGCTTTAGTTGGCCATAAACCATCTAGTTAAGTCGCTTTTATGGCTCCCAGTAGTCTAGTATCTAAACACCATCCAACCTTTCAATAGGCTTTTCCTCACACTGCCCTGCAGGAGCAGGAAAACACTAGGACACATTTTGCGCTTAGGAAACTGAGGCAAAGAGAGACAAAGAGCCTTAGCCATGTCTTGCGAGGTGGACATGAGCACAGAGCTCATCCACACACCTGTTTCTGTTAGGCAATGAGAAACAGGCAGAAGAAATCACATCTTCCCGCTCCTCACAAGGTTGGAGACAACCTTTGCTGACCTTAGGAACTGTAACTATTGTGGAACAGCTTCGCTGTGGCGTGGGATACTGCGTCCACCCTGGAGAAAGAGGCCAATAGCAGTAGACTCCCTGGAAATGGGAGAAAGTGGGCGGAAGAGGACATCGAGCACCACTGAGGTGGCCTAGGTGGTGGAGCACGATGCAACAAAGAAGTGAGGGCACGCAGAGAAGGGGATTCCATCCCTGACCATCCTCTGAATAGAAAACAAGATGCTGTAGCTCATTGCAAAGGCAAAGGATAAGGATACCTAACTTTGTTGGGGAGTTTGGGTTGTGAACATTGACTGAACTAGGCAAAAAGTAGTTCCTCCTTTGAGCTTGCTCAAAGCGCACATCCTGCACAACCCCTTCTAAGAGATTTTTTCTTTTCTCTGTTATCATAGGAGGTACAACACATATCAGTCAGGTTTGGAAGGCCTCCTGTGGGCCCAAAAGTTGTCATGTAGCTTGGCTTTGCAGCACCCCTTCTTGGAGACCACAGGCAACTGTAGCAGAGAAGGGAAATGAACCTGCATGTTCTGAAAGCCTGGACACAAGCACACTCAGCAAACACCTGCCTGGAGAGCTCTGCTCAGAGCCGAGATAAATACGTTCTTCAACTCCCTCAACAGAACAGCTATTCACTTGAATGTTCTGCATGACTTGTCCTGCTGCCAGATTTTGAGCCTTGGTCTTAATCCAGGAGAAAGAGAGACCAAGTTTGGCGTCTTTTAGCTCAGAGCATCCGAGTGCAGATTCCAGGTGTTCTGCTGACTAACCGAAGGGAGCCACATCATCCGCAGAGCCAAGGTCGGTGAAGGTCGCCCTGCCGCCAAAAGCAATTCCTGAGCGATGCGTCAGCTGTTCTCAAATCCAGGCGATGGCACAACAGAATGGCACGGGGGAAGCAACTTTTCCAGACGCCAGCTGTATTACTGAACCACTACCCCTGGCCCCCGTGGCCTCTTCCCTTGTAGTCATGTGAAGGTTGTGCTCTCAGCAAGATCCCAAAACAGTGGAGTCACCAAGGAGGGGAGGGAGGTGATGTGCTTTATTCCTGCTGTATCTTCACAAGTAGTCCAGGACAAGGTTCAGTGTCCAGAAGTGACTGACTGGCAGTGAATCAGGATTGTTCTGGGCAATCTTTGCAAGTCCGCAGTGACCGGGGTTTGGCAAAGAGCAAGTGGCCAAAGCCTGGTGCAGGACAGACAATGACGTGATTGGACAGCATCCTCTGCAGCCCGACAGTTGACCTTTTCTTTTGCGCAATGGGAAAGCAAAGTCCTCCTTCCATCCCAGAAGGACTATGCTAGACACCAGGCAAAGGGGCAGCATTCATATCCCCTGACGCTGCGTATCACAGGCATCTACAATAGTGCTCTTCACCCTCAGCTCCCTTTAACCATCATCTAACAGAGAGAAGAAGGTATATCTAGGATTTGCTCCGTCATTTCTGATGTATACATTAAAATAAAACAAACTGGGCCCTAACACCAGGATTGACATTTATAGCGGCCCTACCTCATTCTATAAACCTATACCCTGGTCCTGCAATATATCAAAAGCTAGGCAGCTGGTTGAGGGGTACAGTGTGCCCATTGAGTTCAGGAGATAGTAGTACCACGTTAATCTCTACAACGGCCTTTCATTGCTGGAAAGGGAAGTACCTCTGCTTGTATATTATAACAATAGTCAATTCACGCATCCGTTGGTATGGTACATCAGAAGAAGAGTCTCATGAACAGCTCACCAAACAGCTCTGTGTAAAGCAAGGGTCATGTCCTCACTTATATCTTGCCCTGAATACTTCTCATGGATCTTGAATATCCTTCGGAGCTTTGCGTTTTTTGCCTCTAGTATGCATTGGTCAATCTTTACTGCCCAGGATCACAAAATGAGTGGTACTATTGGCAGATGTTTTACTGCTGGTGGCTCTGGGGTTGCCCCAGGTATCTTCTGTATTGCAGCAACATCTGTCCTGTACTTCCACACCTCATGGTGGGGGATGGAGTTGTGTTGAACAACTTAGACCTTAGCAAGACTCGTTTGGTATGCCGGGAGGTAAGTCTGCACAAAGATGATGGGTTGTATCATCAAGTTTTAGAGCCATTGATGACTTGACAGGATCTGATGACTTTATTCACGAAAGCCATAATACACCAACTGCCCATTTCATTCAGTTTCTTAGTTAATGTATTGGCAAAAGCCCACCCCCTGAATTAAAACTCCACATTGATGGGATAATAAGGGTATGGAAAAATATGAACTATTTCTATGCTTATACTAGATATTTCTAATTTCAGTACTTCCTTATTGCCCTTCATCTCGTAAAGCCAAGATCATGATTTATTTTATAATTCATTTAATTTCCTGAACTCTTCAGATATCCTAAAGAAGCTGAATGTTATAATTTTCTGAAATGTTTGATGGGCCGTTTCTTTGAAAGAGTTTTGGGGGAAGAACAACGAAGCATCTCTGAGTCTAATCTGGAAATTGGATCTTTTGATGCTTTCCCCTTTCTCTTTGCCAGTGAGCTGAGCTAAGCTGCTCTCCCCTTTTGGACCAAGTATTGCTATTGAGTGAGGGAGATGGATTTTTTAACATTTAGGTAGCACTTCAGTATGGGCTAGTAAATCATTCAAGACTTCCCATTAGAAAATGCATCCAGTTACCTTTAATGGGAATGCTTAAAAATCTGGGCAGGCGTTTTCTACATTGAGTGCTTCATATTCCTTTTCTTTAACTTTGAGCCAAAATCTTTTAGCTATTTCTGAGACCAAGGGCATGGAAATGTAAGCTCTTCCTCCCTTTTAAGAAAATACCTGGGTGTGAGATTGAGCTTTAGAGTAGTATCATCCTGTGAATATTCACCCACCTGCAGCCATTTTCAAAAACAGCATTTGGGCTGTGTTCAGTAGAGACGTCTTAGATGTCGGCAGCCCCTGAAACACACCAAGCACCCTCCAGTTGGAGAAAGAGCAAGACTATTCCTGTAATCATTGGGCTATTCTGGGCTGTGAGGCCTATTGTCCAGTTCTGTGTGGGGTTCAGCAGTGAACAGCCAAAGAAAAACACTGATTAGCTGCTCATTAACTGAATAGTGCACATCCTGAGCACCGAGCAAGGCAGCAGCTCAATGCAAAAAATAGCAGGCAAGTGCGTAATTAAAGGCTATCAGAACGCACCCACACAGCATGGATCATTGCAGGTTGCATGGATATTTTTAATCCAGGGTCTTCCCACCTTGTGCTTGCTTGTCTTTGCTCAGCTAAGGTGTTTTACTGCAAATTTGCCTGGGTGTGAGCTTCTGCAGAGGGTTTTGGTTTTGTTTTGTTTTCAAAAAATGCTAAAGCTAAAGAAGACAAAAAAAGGTAGATGAGCACCACCTGCTATTAGTAAACACCAGCAGCAGTGATTTCTTCTTCTTCATGCCCCACAATGAGCTTGTTTCACTCAGATAGTTCGGCAGCGTATGGCAGGAAGGAGGTCTGGTGCTGCTAACCCCAAAACAACCATACTTGTTGTTTCCAGTCTGGAATGAGATAAGGGAAAAGCCCAGTTCATTCCCATCAGTACATGCAAAACACCTGCTTTGTCACATTGAAATATCTGTTGCAAGCTCCTCCACGGTGGTAGGGATACCATGACCCTGCCTTCACCGCTGGGGTTCCTCACATCACCCCGTGCCAAGCTGCCACTCCACTTTTAGGGCAGTCATCCGGCGCTTACTCAAAGGGGATGAGGTAAAGTTCCTATCACCTGTGACGCCATCCCCTTCCCTGTAAAGCACCCTTCTTATCACCCTCTCAGTCATGTTTTCCTGGCCAGCAGCCCAGGCATGGGATAGAGTAATCTCCCAGATGGTATCAGCCAGGGCAATCACTGAGGCTGGAATAGCTCACTGTAATGTTAGGGTGATAACGTGCATCCTTATACAGATGAAGGCCAGCAAAAGAGGAGTTTTTTAGCTTCCTCACGCCTGCATTTTTTACCTCCCCTCATTCCTTCTCTGCCATTCCCATGGTTTCATCTTTGGCCAACAGTTTTTTTTCTTGCCTTGTCCCTACCCATCATCTCAAACTCACCTAGATTCAGTCCCTCTTCTGGGGAGAGCCTCATGGAGCAACAGGGCCCTCCTGAATTCCCTCTGCTTGCGAGGACTTCAGGAAATCCAGAGTGTCTCGTAGGATGATTTCTGTTTTTATGTTTAAAAGAAATAAAGCACTGGCCAGAAAGCTGCCGTCAAGGTGACAGTAGGATAAAGCTTATGCTTTGCCTGGACCAAGCTTGGTTTTGATGTGGTCTCACTCTCTTACCAGCATGTGCAGGATCCTTCCTTTGAGATCTCTTCATCTTCAGCGTTAATGGAACCACCCTGGGTGATTACTGCTTCCAGGATGACACACGATGTAGACCTTGATGACCAACATGATCTTCATAAGGATCTTCAACCATAAGGATAGTACAGGTAGCACATGTATCCTAGGTAGTAAGGGTGGAGGCTACATGAGAAGAAAAATCGAGAGAACAAAAATTCACCTACTGAGAGAACAAATCGTCACCTCATGAGTCCTGTGGAGGGACTGGAGACACCAGCCACCATTTGGCCTTGCTCAACCTTCTGTAACACCAGGCTGAAGATGGATGCTGAAACCACCAGTGTCATGTCATTGCTTCCTTGCTGGACATCACCGCCCCACCGGGAAGATCTCTGTCACATGTTGATGACCTGCTGCGGTTTGGGTGAAATCATGTCCCTCCGGCTGGTATGCAAAGCAGAACAAGGCAGCCAGCTGGGACAAGGCAGCACCCACACACTGCGTGCTGGCAGATTGGCGGGGGCGGTAGCCGTGAGCTGTATCCTCCAGCACGGCAGCTGGAATTGGGAGAGGACATCCGTCTGCAGCGGAGCGGGCTGCTCCAGGGCTAATCTCATTGCTCAGGTGGGAAAGACTGGAATAGCATTCAATTCAGGGATGAAACAACTTGCTCCAAATATACACAGATCCACAACAAAGTCCGGTTGTATTAAACACACAGCCCAGTGATAAACACGCTGGCTAATATTTTTTTAAAAATGAGGCTTGTTCCTCTCTGTATTGCGTATTTGTTTCTCACTGTAGGGTTCAGCGTTGCTGACTCATGTAATTTTGTTATAAATCTTGTGATATTTCATGCCATCTTTGACGCAAGGGCTCCTTGTGTCACGTGGCTCCATAACAAGGAGCTTTTATTAGGGGCAAAAATAGAAAAGTAGATTGTGGTCCTCATGCTCTGCGGAAAGCATCACAATATGCTCCCTAAAGGTTCAGAAAACAGTTATAGAAAAAAGAAATCTTCATTATCATTTTTGAAATCCTATGATTTTTAACCTGCTGTGATTTTTTCTGATGCTGGTTCACATCTCCTGGTCTCTCCTGGGCAGCCACTGTAGCAGCTTCCAAGCTGTTCCCTGAAATGTGGAAATCCCCCTTACACAAACAATGGCACTGTTAGTCTTGCTGATTTTCTGGAAGCACAAAAACATGTTTGTTTTCAGCCCCGACCCACTGAGGGAATTTCCTCACTGATTTGGAGTTTGGGGATTTTTTTAATTCCTGTGAAAGCCATTTTGTTATTTTCCAAGAACCTTAATAAACTACAATTACCGAGATTAAGAGCGTTGTGCGGTTGGCGTCCAACCCAGAAACAGACCCTGGATTGTGATCACTTTGGTGAAAACCGGCAGAAAGAGCTGAGTGCAATGACCCCTTTTCCTGTGCGGAGTCTGAGAGCGCAACCTGAATGTGCCCCTGTTGGGAACAACAATTCTGCCTTTGGCAGAAGGTTGGTGTTGATGGATGTGCAGGCAGCTGCCCAAAGTGCGGCGCTGTGCCTGGTGGGACCTGCTTGCACCATGAAGAGAAGCTGCTGTGGCAACGTCAAGTCCACAGGAGGGAGGTTCAAGAGCAGCTCCCCACCATGAGCTGGGACAGGTAGACAATGTGCACCAGCTTCCAAAGGGAACAGAGTCCCACATCTCATTTCTCAAGGAGGCAAGCTCCCTGCAGACCCTGTCTCTTCTGACTGTGCCCCAGATGATGCCATCACATCCTATGTGCCCTCTCCCCACCGCGACACAGTGTATGGCTCTCGGCGTGACCTAGATGCAGTGAAGGAAGCAGTGGGTGAAGAGGAAGGCAAATGACTCAAGTCACAACATGTCCAGGTCACAGGGATGAACACGCTGTCCCTGCGAGGAGTGCTGGAAGGTCATCCAGGGAGCTGGTGCTGGGTTTGAGGACACGGGTTTTATGACTCATCTGAAAGACGATCTGTCCTGGGATATGGATGCTGGACAAATTACTGCTCCCTGGAAAACCATCCTCAGCTGCATCATTGGCAAATGTTCGTGCAGTTCCTGGATCTTCCTGGCCATTCTTGTATCCAACTGCCTATGTGCCCCTGTATGGAGGAATTTGAGCAATATTTAATTCAGACCTACCAGGGATGGCAGTGTGTCGTCAGTGAACAACAGGTCCTAACCCATCTCACTGAGATTTTTTGGAGCCAAATAATGTGGAGAACATGGAGCTCCTACTGACGCCTTTCCCTTCTTTTGTGTTTTACTGATGATTGCCACTGCCTTCTCCGTGTGCTCTGAGACTCAGCGGCATGTGGAACTGTTTGAGCCCTGCCAAACAACCGAGTGGTGACAGCGAGCAGAACATCTTGTCAAAGCCACCTGGACACAGAGCAGTTGACAAGTCAGCTCTGGGAGAGAACCTAGTGCATCAGCAGGGGAATCTTTGCAGTTTGGAAGATCTGAAGTGAGGTCCAACCCTTCTGGGAGCTGTAGGGATGGGGAGGATAACAGCGGCTCCAGGCACGTCCCTCCTGTAGGAGGAAGACACTCCTCTGTCAGTTTTACGTACAGATCTTCCCAGCAGGGAAGGCAGCAGCTATTCAAGAGGGAAATCTTTGAAGCCATACTGTGCTGCAAGTATCTCAAAGATCCTGAATGACCCTAGGCTGAATATGTAAGGAGCTGGTTTTTCTAGAAGAGCCTGAAGGATGTGTGGAATTTCTTAAATTCATCAGCAAGGGGCACATTCATATTCATTTGAGAGACTCCTTACTTTTGATTTTCCAGCTGGCTGCCACATTAGCAGCTCGGCACGTCCACTGAGGTTGGCAATTGCTGCTGAGCCTAGCAGTCCCTTCCACCAGGGATGCTCAGCGAGACCCAGCAGCTGCTGCAAATTTGCGATCATCCATTCTTATTCAAGCATCTGCAACCATGTGGCTTTCCAACAAACTCTGTATCATAGAATCATAGATATGATTGGACCCTAAAGATTGTTCTGAGGGCAGCACCTCTGTCTAGCTCTTTAGTCACACCAGCAGCTTGATGGAGGGCCCTCCTTCCCTTCCCAACCATCTGGGCTGGCCCCGGAGGTTCAGCAGCCATCTCTGCCCCGACAGCATCTCACAGACAACCACGTTGCTTTTCCTGCCGCGCGTTCCTGTGACACTCCAGTCCCCGCACGCATGAAAGCAGCTTCGCCTGCGAGGGAGGCAGGACTTAATTAGGGGAATCTGGAGAAAGGCAGATTTTGTCATGTAAATGATTCCTGTCATAGGACATGATCTAAATTTGGATTCTGGGGCTGAGCAGAACAATTTCTCCTGTAGCATGGCAGCTGTCAAAGGTAGGGAGAAGCTTTGAATACCTACAGGAATGATGACTGGTGCCTTTTATTTCACCGTTGGGTACATTTCATCCTCCGAACACATCCAGTGATTATACATTGCTGGACAGGAATGATCTTGTGAGACAAGCTCTATCATTCCCACTTCTTGTAGCTAGGGTGGCCAAAAACCCAAGAGTTTATAGGCAATAAAAACGACATGTTTTGAATCTGGGATTTCCAAACTCCCAGGCCTGTGCTTCAGCCACGAGCCAATATCACAGCCTGTTTAAAATCTTCTTTCCCTGCCGTTCGGTACTGCACAGCATCACAACAGGAGGCAACGCTTTCTGCTGAACTCTGCCTGGCAATTGTGTCTCTCACTGTGTTTTTCTTCTGATGCTGCACCACAAGGTCTCTATTACTTTAAAATAACAACTCCTAAAAAAAAACAAGAAAAAAAAAGGTGTTTCTGATAGCAGCAGAGCTAAGATGTCTGTACTCCTATAAGATGTATTTTGCATGTGAATTCTCTGATACCTCATAGGATGTGGGCTCAAGCTGAAGCTGTGCTTGCAGGTGAAACTCGGGCAAGAATTCACTTCTGTGTGGATTGCAAAGATGTGCTGTGATCACATTGCCCAGAGAGGTTGTGGAGTCTCCTTCTCTGGAGATATTCAAAACCTTCCTGGATTCCACCCTGTGTAGCATGCTCTAGGTGTCCCTGCTGGAGCAGGCGGTTGTACTAGATGATCTCCAAAGGTTCTTTCCATCCTCAACCCTTCCATGATTCTGTGATCAGTCTGCAGACTTTCTCTTTCCCATCGTTCTCCTTTACTTGCTTGCTTGCTTTCATTAAACCTACAAAAATTTCATGTGTCTAACTTCTCCACCTCTCCACCAAACTCAGTTGAAATTGTCCACCGGGTTCCCAAGCTGTTAGAGGAGTCAGAGAGCCACATACATAAGCATGAACCTGAATGCACAGAGCTTGACCTGCTTTCTTGGGAAACCAAGCTCAGCTGGAACAGTGAAAATTTACTTTGGAAAATGGATGGAACAAATCCCATAGAATGCATAATGTGAGCAATCTTCCCGTGGCTCGGAGAAGTGCTACGATAACCTGATTATAGAGTTAAAGTGCATCATTTATAAGCACCAGCTTCTTTAACAAATGTGGCTCCTTATTATGCTCATGAAATATACATGAAGAAATACGAATTTTTGATGGTGTTTAGTATTCACAATTGCTCTGTTTGACAGTTTAACTCTGCAAAGACCAGGCACCAGCACCGTTTTGGACTGGATCCCATTTGGGATAGGTTTGGTTTGGCTCCCCAGCATATATGGCTGTTCCTCAACTGACTGATTATTTAAACAGCTCCAGCTTCCATTTAAATCCCTCAGCTGGGACATATTCAGACTCTAAGTTTGACGTTGAGTATCTATATGGCAGTAAAATTTGACCTAGACCAGTAAAACTGTTAATGAGCTTAAAAAAAAATCATAATCACAAACCTAGCAAGTCGCTCAGAATGTGTAAGGAAAGATGGGCAAAATACCATCAGCAGCAATTTTTATCCATTTTTTTTGAAGGTTCTCCATCTCTACCTCCACCTCTTTAACTTTTGTGACCCATAGAGTATTTCTGCTGCATACAGATCAAACAGACAGTCCTAATATGTTGTTTTGCAGGATGAAAAGCAGTGTCCACAGCCAAGTCAGGCTATGGCCAGCACGTATAGTGATCCAGCTTCTCCCTGTCCCCTCCACATGAAGCAATTGGCCAACCGGGGGGAGTATTTGTTTTGGGGCTGAATGACACCTCAAGAACTAGAAGTTCAGACGCAAATCCCATCTCAGTAGGAAACTTGGCTTGACAACAGCAACCAGCAGTGATTTGAACTGTAAGGTCAGGCTGAATTTGCAAAGCAGAAAAACCTGGTGAGAGGCAGCGGGAAACCAAGCCCTAAGTGCCCCAATCACAAAGTCATGGCTGAGCCATGTGCAGGAACCCGAGACACTGCGTCTGGGCCTTGGCCCATCTCCCATTCGAATATGTGGTTCTGAATTTGGAGATCCGATTCTGAATTTGGCTCATCTCCAGAGTGGAGGAAATGACTCAAGTGACTCTTTGGCAACAGCAATAAAGAGGAAATAATAAAGAAATCCTTGAAAATAAAAAAGATGCTATGATTAGCAATGTACACTGAAAGCCCAGTAGGGTTTTTAGGAGTCTTTTTGCAAGGCCCCTATGTTGGCTGAACAATCAAACCCAGGAGGAAATTGTGCATTGTTTGTATTCTTCCTGTAGCTAGGGATGGTCTGCATGAACCAGGACTCTGGATTTGTGCAAGGAGCTGCACAAATCCAGAGCAAATGGATGGTCCTTACTCCAATGGCTGCCTTGACATTCTGGGTGTGTGTCACACAGGAGACAGCAGATGGACTCAGATTTAAGGACAGATAAGTGAATAGGAGATTTCAGTGACAAAGCCATCTGTCTAGCCAAAGTCACCCACTTCTGTAGTCTGCGAGGCTTAGATCCACCCACTTGTGTTGCAGAGCCAGACTATAAGCTCAGTAATTTTACTTATGTTTAAGTATGGCATCTGCTTTACAGGAATACGAACTGTGCCCTAGAGGAATTTACTTCTCTGCATTGACTACAAGGAGTGAGACGGGTTTAGTTGTGATTTTCTCATGTATAGTAAGCTCTAGCCAACGTGTGGCAGGCAGATGTTCACGCAGGTTCAACATGTACTGGCTCTTCAGCAGAAATACCTTTGGTTGGCATCTTGGCTCTCTTGAGGGCTTAACTGATGGACAAGCAAAGGAACAGCCCTGCAAGTAGACATCAAGGCAAAAAGACCAACACCCGGAAGGGCCAGTCCTACCTGCAAAGCATCCACGTAACCCCATTGCCTCTCGGTTAGGCTGACTTCACTCAGAAGTCATGTCTAAGAGGGCTTGGGTTCCTGGGCCTGCGCCTCAACCCCACAACCAACCTCTAGGCTGAGGATGGATCTGTTGGTGCAGGTTATTTCCTTTCCTCCCCACCCTTGCCCTTGCAAGCAGTTGGCCTGGCAAAGGAAATGAGCTTAGGACAGCTCTGGTCCCATGAGCCCCTAATTTTGTCTCACTGCATCTTGCAGAGTCCAGTGTGGTCTTAGGGGACAAGACTAAGCTCTTCACAGGTTTGTTCTGGTGGCTGGAGGATGCCGAGGGGGTCTTTCCTTCAGGCAAGGCTTTGTGCTCATGTTGTTGCTTTGAAACACAAAGGCCATACTGTATTTTGATGCTAGACCTAGGCAGAAGCACCTCAACCATCTGCACGTGACAGGACGAGGCACATGCAGAGAGCTGGGGCCGAGTTTTGGCATAGCTTTAGAGGCTGCAGCCCGTGATGGCCTTGCAGAAGCCAACTGGAAGTCTGTGTCTCCGCGTTACACTCAGGAAAGGCGGCAGCTCCGCTTCCAATGTGTTTCCCTTGCTGTCCTCCCACCCTCGTTCCTACGAGCTCCTCATCATAGTTTTTACAGCACAGCTGACAAATTCCTCATACATTTTCTGTCCCTGACATCTCTCTGTTCAAAGCGCTGGCAAGAACTGCCGGGTGTCTAGAGCAAAGGATCACACAGGTACTTCTTAAGAGCCTTTTCTCCCCTATTTTCCAGCTTTCTGTGGTGAGTGGGCAAAGGTGCTCTCCCCCTCTGGGCGCCTGTGTTTTTTTTTTTAATGGAGTAAGCAAAAAATCTCCAGCCTTTCAAAGTGGGCTGATGCTCCTGTCTGCAGAGCTGCTCGCAGAGTCACTGCTGTCTCCTTGCTGGCAGCGATGGTCTCATTAAGACACAGGTTCCCTTCATCTGCAGCTCAGCCGGGAGTGCTACAGGTGCCTCGCTAGCCCCGCACATAGTTCTCTTGCAAGCACTTTGCTTCTCCCTTGGTCTGGCTGATTTTCTGACCCTGCCCATTCATTCACTGATGCTTCTAAGCAAACAGCAAAGCAAGCAAACAAGCAGAAGCAAACCAAACCACAACCCCAAAACAAAACACCGAACAAAACCCCCAAGCCTCATCAACCTGAATACTTTAAAGCCAGAGAATACATTAAAAATTTCCGTCATGGAAATTTCCTAGCACAGCATGGAGATTTCCCAGTATATCAGACTTCTGTTTTTCAAGGCTGCAAGCAAAGAATGGAAATTTCCAATTACTGCATCAAAGGCTGCTGCTCTCCTGACAGTCTGCTTAGCAGGGGTCATCTGCTCCTGTAGGACATTAAATAATTTAAGGGAGGGACAGGGAGGGCTTGCTCAGCTGCACCGTTTCCTGCACTAAGCACAAGCATTTCCTCTGGTGCTGGGTGGAAGGGAAGGAGCCCAGGAGCCCGCGCGGGAGCCGAGGGGTCGGGACCCTGGGGGCTGCCTCTTCCCGGTGCCCGGACACGCTCCGCATGGAGAGCTGAAAGCTCCGGGCGTCGCGTGGCTTTGGCGGATCCGGAGCTGTCCAGCCCTGGTAGAAGTTACAGGCTCCGCAGCGACTTCCCACAACCCAGAAGTGAGGGCAGGAAACTCTTCGCTGACGCTGGAGCAGTGTTTCCCATGGGCTGGGATGGGGGGAAAGAGGAGGAGGGAGGGATCACATTGCTTCCCCTCCCTACTTTTGCAGCCCCGTACCCGTGCCCGTGAATCTCTGCTGGCCATTTCAGGACACTTTGTGGCCACATTGTGCCATGGAGGGAGGCAAATGGGCGGGAGAATGGATCCCTGCCCTGGCTGCCTGGCTCAGCCACCAGTTTGGAGCACGGGGCGAGCAGAGCAGACCAAGCAGCATCTGGATTTGCGCTTGTAGACGGCGTTGGAGCTCCCAGCCGAAAGGTACTGTACAAAAGCGCAAAGTAATGCCATTGCATGGGTGATTTTCTTTATCAAGCCTTGGTGCTGCAATCCGAGAAACGCTCAGGGTGATGCCACTGATGATATCCAGCTCCTCTGCCTTGGCGTTGGCAAGGGGCAGGAGGAGAAGGAGAGAGGGAGGAGAAAAGAGGCCCTGGGGGAATTCAAATGATCAGTTCAGACGTGATGGCCGATCTGTACAGGCCACGTGTGATCTGCATTTGTAAATCTGTCTCTCTGGTATTTACGGGAGCTCTCATGTGCTAATGCTTCCTCCGAACTCCAGCAGTGACGGTGCGTTTTTCGCAGGTCCCAGCTCATTACAGAGGTAATCATAGGAACCATTTTATTGAAACGTGGAACTAGAGCTGAATGTTCCCAAAGCTGAAAACAGCTCTTAAGTGCATGAGTCTGCAATAGCAACTGCCTGCAGTTCTGCAGCCTTTTGTGCCCAGGAAGTTCAGGACTCTTTGCAAAGCTAATGCTGCCATCTCCCCTGCAGTGATGGGAAGTCTGAGGCACAGGGGGACAAAGCAGTTTGTCTCAAGGTTTCTCTGTGAGTTATTGGTAAAATTATGATTACAGTCTTGATAATGAGACCCATACACCTTCTATAGCCTCTCAGATTTTAAACTGTATCAGTCCTGTTGATTGTAGTCAAGCCCAAGAACATGTATTTATAGCATCTGAGAACAGCATGGGTCATGGAGTTGCAGAACAGGTTTAAAATTCGCTTTCTGCAAGTCCATCTCCACAACATGTTTCATCAAATAAAGCTCTTGTTAAGGGGAACGTCAGTATGGGTCAGGTATGCGACTAGTTTCATGCAACTAACACGTAAACATCAGGAAGCTCTATAAAAATTAAAGACCATCTCCAAAACAGACGGGTTTGTACCAAATGTGAAGCGATTCTGTTTCAGACCTCATCACAACAGATAAAATTACGTTTATCTCCAGTCTGGAAGCTGGTGGCTGGCTCATGAACATCACCAGTGATAGCACTTGATATGAGCTAAAAGAGAAGAGTCTCAAAGCGTTGGTGGTTCAGTAGGGTCTGGTTTCCCAAAGCTGGGGAGAGAAATGAGGTGTGGAAAGTTAACTGAGACAACACCCGCTGAACAGAAATTGGAAGGCTTCAAAGAAGAGCTTTTTGGATTGATAAAAAGCCACAAAGTTTGGCCTGGTGCTCATCTTGTGTGAGCAGCAAGATGAAGGCAGCAAAAAGAAATGAAAAGCAGTATATAATGAATAGAAAGCCGAGGGAAGAAGGGATGCAGATACCAGGTAGAAGGTTATTCGTGCAGGGAATTGGTAAAAGAAACTGGACCTGTCAGGGGCAACATAGTGGAAGCTGGGCTAAGGAAGAAAAGGAAAAGGTTTCTAAGGTATATAGTGGGTAAAAGTTGTCCTCGCAATAGTTTATGGAGATGGTAAATTCTTACAAAAAGTGAAGAGGAGGCAGAAGCATTAATATATGTTTCTCTTCTTTATCTAGAAAGAAGAAGTTCAACACGTGCGGAATCACATGACAATAACAAAACACCTTCTGTTTTCCTATGGTGGCTATCAGGCATCAGCATCTGATCCAGCACATTATTCAGGCTTTCTAGGCATTTGATGGAGAGAGACAGCTCTTCTGGAGGGTGATTCAGGCGCTCCAGAGATGGGTGGGATGAGTTGCTTTCTAAAAGTGCTTCCCTCCATTGACTAGAGAGGGGGAGGCTAGACGCTTGGCTCACATTGAACACCTGATTTAGGCAGCTAAAATTAGGTAAGATGAATCTCGTCTACTGGCAGAACCAAGGAGCGTATTGCATATGTACTACAGATTAATATTTTTAAATCAGTCAGTGGGAAAATTGCACCTTGGTGTCCTTAAGAACCGCCTCCATGGCCTCTGGACTGCTCATGGTAATTTCATTGCAAGCCTTAGCATTTGGAAGAGCTCCAGAAGGTCAGGAGAAGGCTAATGTCTCAACAAAAAGGCAAGCAGGACAACACAGGTAATTATAGACATGACATCAAACCCATGCAAAACAGCGGAAATGATGATACACAATTCAGGCAATCCGGAATTAATTCATAATAATATATCAATGCCAATCAAGCTTGTTTTGGTAGAAAACCCAAATAAGAACAGTATTTAAGAGCCTGCCTTGTCATGCTTGGTTGAGATTATCAATTTCTTTTGTAAAGGCAATTATGTCTATACAATATACTCAGACTTTTGTCCTTGTACCCCATACACCATACTTACTCATTGACGATACATTTTCATTTAAAAAATGGCACTCATACACTATCAAAGAAATTAGGCTCTCTATCCAACTGTGCTCATTCCATCACTGCCAATGGAAAGTTCTCCAGCTAGGGAGAAGGAAGGCAGACCATCTCTGTCTAGTGAAGGATTATATACTGAGACTGTTAACTGAGGTAATCATTCATCCATATGATATTCTTATCCATATGACATCCATATGGTATCCTGTATTGGTTGAAAGGGCTATTGCAAACCTTATGTAAAAAGCGTGTGCTCTTCCCTGGGCATGACGCAGGTGAGATGGTAACACAACCCTCTGCACAGCTCTTGTACATAAGGTGGTTGCAAAACGGGTGCTGGGACAGATGAGAAACATTGGTGTTGGGCAGGTGCTGGAGACAAAGCCTTGGAGAGGGAGGTATAGGAAGCTCTGGCTTTTAATCTGATTGTAAACTAGCCTGAGAAGTGCACGGGAAGTGGCATATTAGGCTTTCATGGGCTCCCTAAACAACAAAATAGTCACAGCAAGATCTGATGAGCCAGACAAACTCGAATCAGAGAAAACTGCCTCCAGATCATAGCAGGAAACCTGATCAGCCACTGGAATGAGAGGCAAAGGGAATGGTGGTTTCCTCCCTGCATGATGCCGCCTTCTTACTCACGTTCCTGGGCTGCAGAGGATGCTTTAGGGGGACACGCTCACGGTGCTGCATGGGGCTAACCAGGGAAATGTGTGCGCTCGTAGTGTAGGAGAGGTCCAGCTGGATGATCTAATATGCCGCTGTGACTCTGAACTCCCCAGATCTCTCCCCAGACAGGGGCACTGCCAAACTGGTCTCCCCTCGAACGGGAGCTCTGTGTCAGCAGAATGAACTGCAAGGAGCCCACAGTGCCTCCTCCGAGCCAACTGTGCGACACACTCTTGGGATTTGCTCCAGTACTTTGGGCTCTTCAGTGATTTCCTGCTCCTGGTCACACGGTGCTGACAAGGACCTGACTCATGACGGGATGCGCCTCATGTGAATGACTCCATCTGCCTTCCTGAGGCACTCATGCTGATCCAGTGGCTACTCGGCGATATCAGGGTTTGGATGTTTTCTTTGCATCAGCCCAGGCTCTTTGAAGTTCTTCTGGCTCATAAAATTTCCCCAAATCCCATCTTTTTTTTTATTTTTTTTTCCTGCCAACTGCTTCTGCAGACATTTCAACGCCGGCAGCTGTTTGGCAACGTGTTGTGCTACTGTGGTCAGGATGAAGGACACCGACTACACCAGCAGCAAACTTTGGGATTTGCAGCCCTTGTTGTGGGCTGAGATATTGCTCCTCAGCCTCCCCACGCTGCCTGAGCTCTGCTGGCCCTTGTGTTTCTGCCAACGGGATGATTCCTCGTGAGTGCTCAGCTCAGCAGGGAAGGAGCTGGGCCACCCCCAGTCTGAAAAGGGAGGATGCTCTTCAAACCGGCTTGCCACAAAAAGCACCTTCCACCCAGGACTCTCCCACTGCTTGAAGAACCAGATTGCTCAGAAGATGGTGATGCTCACAGATCCGTCTTAGACCCTACATAGATCTCACAAGCATAGTGGGATCAATACTCCTTATGACTTGGAAAGGAGATCTAAGGAGACTTACAAACCAGGTGCTTTTGGAAGTACAGTGTATGACTTATTTCTCAGACTATCACTTTTCCCTGGGGTGAGGGGAATTTTATGGGAAAGGAGTAGGGGAAGAAGATGGCATTAGCTATAATGGGCAAGTAGAGAAATCAGAAGAGGAGCCACCCCATTCTTGCTAGGTCTGATGTGCTGGGTGGCAGCAAGTCAGTGTGCCAGTCCTGTTGTGCATGCCTCCCTCTCCCTTTAATTTTTATGCAACAACCTTAGTGATTTGGATGCAACAATCTTCGTAAGCCGTGCAGCGATCCCTGTGAAAAAATCAGTATTTACATACGATGTAAGAAAAAGATGTGCTGGCCACAGACTGCAGAGGGTCTTCTTCTATATGTTGCTCATGGCTTGACCTGTTCATTCCTTCAGACACCCTTTGGGTATGTTGTCATTGGGTTGTAATTTCTTGTCAGCATCCATGAGGATGGTAAGGGGATTTTCTCCCCACCCTGTATAGGCAAGTTATGTGCTGTCTCATGGGCGGCAGCAAACCACACTGTGCAGGGTGGAGGCCTTCCATGCAACAGTGTAATTAACCATTCTAGCTAATAAACAGATAGCTGGATTGTTAGTCTAACCCTTCAAATTCAAATGATGGTGTTTTTTGTGCTATAGCACAGTTTTTGGCTAGACCCCACTGCTCATCTACCTTGGACTTGCAGAGATATAGGATATAAGAATAGAATAGAATAGAATAGAATAGAATAGAATAGAATAGAATAGAACAGAACAGAACAGAACAGAACAGAACAGGTAGCTTCATGACAGCCAATTACACTTTTAGAACCAAGTAAGAGAAGTGCCACATGAATTGGCAAAAACTGCTCCAGTAGCACAAGAGATGCATTGCACAAGGGCTTTTTTTTTTTTTTGTCATGTGATGCCCAAACTGATGCAGTCTGAAGCCTCTTGCAGCTTCACTATATCACACAGAGACAGCAAGACAACGTCAGTGTGCCAAAAGGATCCAGAAGTCCCAGGCTTAAATCCCAGTAAAGTCTATAGCAGAATTTTAATCCATTTCAATAGAGTAAGGATCTCATCTGTGAGAGCCCAGTATCAGCTCTGCTGGGTTCTGAGTCTCCAACTTCTCTTTCCATTTTATTCATAGAAAAGACATGAAAACTTTGGTTTGACTCATAGGACTGTTAAGCAGTTTAACTCACAGATGTTTGCATAGTGCACTGGGATGCTCTGTTGAAAGCGTGAAAATAACCTCATTATCACCTGAATTTCTGCCATACTCTAAAGGCTGGAAGCAACTGCACACGCCGGATCTGTGCTGGGCAGTCAGAGATGAAGCTCTATGAGCAGCACCTTAGGTTGGTAATGGAGCCTGTGAAGATCATCCCTCTCCATCTTAGAATTTGCCTATCACTCCAGGATCTCAGCACCTTTCACAGTGAGTCAATACCAACACTGAAATTGCTGGTGGCTTCCTCTGGAGAGCAGTGTCCCCACTTTCCAGCTTGGGCCACAGGCAGAGTTTCTAGGCAGAGGAGACCACTGGGTCGGAAAGGGTTGGAGCCAACGTTGTGTCCTGCTCATATTGGGGTCCATCTGCCCACCTGCCAACCCTCTGGACAACTCATGGGTTCTACTGTTTTACGTTTCCTGGTTCAAAAGCAGAGCAGAGCCCAACATATGTTTTTTTAGACCTTTTTACGATTCAAGTTACTATTTCTCTGTTTCCCTCCTACTCCTTGGGTTTATATCCTGGAAAAAGCCAAAAACCACAAGATTCAAATTGTGCTGGAAGTTGTTTTCTCTGAAAAGACTAGAGAGCCTTACGGGCTGAGTCCAGCTATGTCCGAAAACGTCTCTGCCATTTCAACGTGAAAATTCCCCCAAATCAAAGGATGCTGGAAGGGGTGTCCTGAAGGACACAAGCAAGGGAGACTCGTTATCCCAACAGAGTGTCATGCCTTTCTTTCTGAAAAGGTCATTTCTGTTTTTTAAAGCCAGAAGGGACATTATCAAAGTGCAGGAGAAGTGCCAAGGCAGCATGCAGAGCCTGCAGGGGAGCGGAGCTGAGCTTGGAGCCCAAAGGCGTGGAAGTGAGGAGGAGACCAGCACTGTCATGAGCACCGGGCTGGGTAGTCAAAGCCAAGGAGAAGCTGATACTGTAGCACATAGGAATAGCAAGAAGGGGAGAACATAGGGCAAATTGCAACCTGCTCCAGGGAAAGGGATGACACCAGCACCGTTTGAGCTGGGTTCGCACTTCCTTGGATCTCCCAGGCAGAGGATTTCTTTGCTTGTGCTCACGGCAGGCTCAGGGTAACCTCCCTCTGGAGGCATCGCCCCAAGCTCCCGCAGTGGGCGCTTGCAACCCAGCACCGGTGGGGTCTCTTCCAGACTTATCTCCTGCGCGTCCTTTGGGGCCCACGTTTTAAGCACACAGGACTCCAGTTCCTGATGTAAAATGTGGGGATTATTTACTGTCCTCTGCTCGCGCAGGAATAGCATCTAGGAGGAACTTCATCCGCTGTGCGCTGGAGGCCGTCGCCACAGGTCTGTGCACACGCGCCGAGCAAAACGCTGCCCCAGAGAGCTCACACACCGAGTCACGTCAAAGATTTCCCGAAGGGCATATTTAAGGCTTCATTAATCATTGTTTGCAAAGCAAATCCTTGACTAGCAGGCACACAGGTAAGAGGCAGCTGCTCTGCTTCTTGCATGCAAAAAAGTCCTGCGTGTTATTTTAGCCTGGTTGCACCACCTTTTTTTTTTTTATTCTCCGCATCACGGAGGTGAAGACTGCCAGGAGTTTGTAAGTTTTAATATTACTCCCAAACGAATAATGGCCGGCAAGCATTTAGTAATCCAGTGCTCAGGAGTGTTAGACGAGCCCTAAATGGATGAATTGTTACTTGCATTGAAAGAAGCAGGCATGATGTTTCCAATTATTCTTCATTTCAGACAACAGCTAGCTGTTTTCGTTTATTGGAGCAGTAGTCGGGTAGAGAAACAATATTGAGTAAACCCTGCTGAAAAAAAAAAAAAAAAAAAAAAGGCTCTGTGCAAGGCAACAAATTTTTCTGACACAGACCCAACCTTACTTTGCAATATTGCTGGCAAGTCAAGAATAGGTACAGTAGAAATCAATCGGTAATAATGTTGCAAATGAAGCAGGGAGCACAAGAAGTCCTTTCAGCACAATAAATAAATCCCTGTTTGTTCAAACAAGTAGCATTTATGACATGATATGGGACTTCAAAAAGCAGATATTTGTGCAAACAGAAAAGGACATGAAGTTTATTAAGCAGAGTAAGTGGAAAACAAATAGGCGTTTTCTTTTTTTTTTTTCCCTTCTACCTGTAGAGATAAAATTTTAGAAACAAAATCCAAGCAGAGGGATCTGAAGCTAAAGGATTTTACAGAGAGATGCAGCTGGGAGGAGGCATCTCCTGCTCAGAGAAGAGGATCTCTTGGGCATAAAATTATTTTTAGGAGACAAACCCATGGTAAGATCCTTCAGATTTTTTTTTTCAGAAAATTATACTTTTCTATTGAGCTTTTAGATGATATTAAATCTATGCAATAGATTTTTAGAGGTTATTAAAAGCCCCGTAGAAATTAGATTATTCTCTGTTTAACTCTACAGCATTTAAAAATAACTTCTATAAAACTGAGTAAAATTTCTACTGACTCCCACAGCTCTTTTTGCTCTACAGATTTACAAGATTTTTCCTGCAAAGGTTCATTATGTAACAGTATAATTGCAGTTGATTTTCATTCATTCGTGGACTGTAGTTTTGTTTTCCTACTGTGCTGAAAACCATAGCACTGGGGAGACAAATTCAACTATAGAGCTTCTATTTAATACCATCAGAGGGTTAAAATTAAACTTTTTTGATATTTTCATCTGTCATCATGTGTCAGGACCCTATTTAGTGAGTCAGCTTTGCAAGAAAGGGACATCCAAGTTTGAGAATAATTTTTTTTTTAAATGTCCAATAACTTGTTGAAATTACTTCATTTGGCTGTGACCAATACCGAAAACTTGAATTAATTATTTTTTATTCACCCAAAGAATAAATTCCCTCAGGGAGGGGCTATTAAAATATGCAGTTCAATAGTACTAAAAAAAAAAAAAAATAGGAGCATGACACAAAAATCTTATAAAAGGACGATTCACACTCGCATATAGAAAGAAGAAAGGTGTTGAGAGATCTTAAAATCTTCAGAAACTGAGCCCTGTAAAACTTAGAGGGTCTGTTACAAACTGGATGTTGAGAAATCAGAGACAGAACTCAAAATGTAAACAGTAATGGGCATGAGAATAAATATGAGAAGTTTTTAAATATATGAGAGACAGTAAGGAAATCTGCTAGGAAACTGGTAGTCTGACAGTCCACCAGAAAGAAAAAAGGAGCAATTATGGTGCTGCATGGACGAGAAATTATTTCTTTGCGTCTGTTTTCAACTCAGAGATTGTCACTGAAATCCTTGTTCCGCGCTTGCTCAATGCATGTAATAAATCTGGGAATATTGTCAGGGAATTAGGCTAAACTGATGTTTAAACATTTTGCTAGAATAACAGTGTCAGCAAAAGCTCATGCGTTTTTTATATTAAACCAGCAAAAGATCAGCAGAATGCAAGGATGGCTTATTTTGCTAGAGGAAGCTTGTTTATCCCAAATTAACAAAAACTAAAATGACGACAAAGGACCAGTATGCGTAATGTCTTCATTAGGGCTGGGCAGGCCCAGCTTTCCAGGACAGGTCACAAAAGGCCTGAAGGGTTGAGTGGCTCCTTCCCTATCACTGGCTTTTCACTAATTAACGACTGTTGGGAACCTGCCCTGCTGAAGGGCTGGCGGGGCCGGGGCGGGGGGGCTGGTGTTAGCCCTGAAGGGCTCCTTGGTTGTATTTGACTAGGAGATGCAGAATGAGTGAGGAACTGTCCTGGGAGTCATTGGTGGAGCCTATGGTGAGAGCTTGATGGCCCAAGGTCCAACTTGATGTTCCTGCTGGAGCACGTGATGACACATTGCAGGGTCTTGGTCACCTCATCACACAGAGCACACCAAGACTCCTTTTTGGCTTTGGTTTCCTTTGCCTGGAGGACAGGCTGGTGCCTACTTGGGTCTTCACTGGATGCATGCGTAGGGTATGGTCAGAGCTTGCAAGTCTTCTTGGACCTAGAGACGAGCAGTGCTAGTGCCCGTCTTGAACACCAGAAGCATCCAAAACCGAGCTTAATTCTACACAGGTGACGGAAAGAGGTTGTTGTCATTGCAGAGCAAATGCTCATAATGCCTAAGTCAGGTGGGGAAAAAAAAGCACATTTTTGGATGTTCTTGAGTGACATGCATCAACAGTCCCCAAGGTGGAGAAGATGAATGCTCTGGGCTACGTCCCAGTCATTGGGGGAAGAGAACAGCAACGGTTACAAGTGCCAGCTGTGCTGTCTGGAGGTCTGCTTTGTGACAACCTCAACCACCAAGCATTTTCTAGTACCTCTCTGTGTGCTGGCAATTCCTTCTTTCCTAGAGGAAACCATGAGAGAGCAGAAAAAGAGATGCTGAAAAAAAAAGAAAAGGAAAAGAGAAGAAGGATGAATTAAAGAACAAGAGGTCATTAGGACTTACTAAAGTACCTCCATGTGTCCTGGGCACACTTAGCCCTGAAGAATTATGCTACTAAGAAACACATGCCTTTTTCTCAATAAGAACTCTGATGCACTGAAGGACTGGAGTGAGCCTGGGTAACGTGTACTGACAGCAACTGTCTGAGCACAAGGACCATATAGCCATACTGGCTATATTCCCTGGCCCTGAGTCCAACTGGCACAGCCTGGCCACCAGGCTAAGCTCTTCCACTCTCCAAAATGGAGAAGTTATATTCAAATTACCCACTGGGAATATTAAGCTGAGAACTGTGCCGAGACATTGCCACGCTAAAAATTTAATAACACGGACAGCATTTGACCCTGTGCCCTGGTCCTGCTTAGTCACAGCGTAGACGTAGCCACTGCACCAGACCAAAGGTCCAGCTAGTCCCAGTATCCTACCTTCAAGGGCAGCCCTGGAGGCAGCCCCACGCTCTGCGCCGGGGGGCTTTTTGCAATGCACAAGTCTCCACCCAGAAGGAATTAGTGGCTGCGGGATCTGTCTCATGCCCTGCAGCACTGCACAAAAACAGGAAAGCTGTGCAGTCACCGTGGCTAAAAGTAAATTCATGATTAGCTAATATGTTTTGCTCTAATAGTAACACAGTGATGTCTGGAGCTAGCTCAATAGCCAAAAATGACTAGTGATAGTTACACCCTGTGCTTTGCGCAGAACGATAAATAAATGATCCAACCCAAAAATGCTTTACTTGGTTTGCCCTGTTTCTTTACTAAGGTGCAGGGAGAAATGACCATCTAAGCTCTGAGGACAGGATGTGTCATGTTCTATGATGAGACTTCCACCATCCTCCATCCATCACCATCTTCAGCGGCTTTCAAAAATCTTAGCTATGAAGCAACCACCCCAAGTGAATGTAACACACACAGTTGCACTTGTGAGGGCTCAGCTTGTGCCCTGTCTAGTCACTGTCAGCAGCAAACAGAGCAGCCTGCCATGTCAAGGGAGACTTCTCCTAGGCGCATCTTCCACCTCTGCTCCTGAGTGGATGGGGAGGGAAGAGCTTGGCCTTCAGCTCTTCCATGCCTCGCTATCTCCCTCCAGCAAGCCCAGGGTGATGTGATCCCAGCTCTTTCCACACAGTCGACCTTATACAAATGACACCAGCAAAGACCCCTCACTTTATTTCTCCTGCCATTTCCAGATATTGAGCACTTCCCCAAGGAGCCAGGAAGAATCTGGCCCAGCGTGAGCAATGTGGCTTTTGACAAGCCCTTTTCACCTGCGACTCTCAAAGCATTTGGCAAGGCACTATCTTCCCTTTCTTATAATTGCAAGAGTCTAAGCAATGTGCATAATGATTCACAGTTTTTATAATTGCAAACCTTTGTCCAAATATCCCCCACATTTGCAAAGACACAGTACAAAATTTTCTTTCTGCAGCACAAATTAATTTCTCCTCTTGAAGTTTGGAGTCATGAGTTAATTGCGCAAAAAGAAAATGCAGAAGACTTCAGATGCTATCCCAAGAAATTGTTGCTGTCATTCATCCAGCTGGTCAGGATGTGATGATCTGTATCAGTTACTCGGCATCTGATCTGGCATGGGTCTCCTTTGATTTAGAGTCCTGTAGACTCACTTGAACTTGCACACAGAAATAAGTTCTCCAAAGGACATACAGAGAAGTATCTCCTCTTGGAAAAGAAGTATTTATTTGAATCCTGGAATTCCTTTGAATTGGAAAAGCTTTCCCACTGGGAAACTGATTGCTTGTAAAGCAGTCTTCTGGGAAAAAAAAAAAAAAAATCCTATAATTTGGATTTAGATAAGGCACAGGATGATCTTTTAGAAACTTTGTGATGCCACCTAAAAGTTTTGAGATTATAAAACTCAGGTAAATAAAAGGAGAAAGAAGAACGGCTTCAGAAAAGTTCCGCGGGGCTGTAAGTCAGAGACTGTTCCACAACATTTTATCTTTGAAATGTCATGCTGCACTGGCCTCAAAGCAAGAAGAACAGACGGTTCATCTAATACAATTATTTTAGGATCCTTTCATCATAAACAGTGTTCATGCCAAAATGAAAACGTATCATGGGAAAGCATTTCTCATTGAAGACTGAATCTCCTCCCTAATGTTTATTCTATGTCATGGAGAACACTGGGGGCCAAATACACCCTGTGTTAAAAACACTGGCATAAGTTCTTGCAAAATAAATCTGGCAGGAATTCAGGATGTGACAGCCGAAGGAGGCTGCAGCCTCCCTTGTACCAACAAACTAGTTAATGGCTAGGAAAGGAAAGGGGGAAATGATGAGGAATACAGAGTGCCACGTAGGCTTGTTCCCTTCTGCAGCAGCTGTTGGCTGATACCCTGTATTGCAACTATTACACTGAAGTTGTGTCCCAAGCTCCTGGAAGATGATGAGCAAGCAGGCAGCACCAGTATTGTCCTCTTGCTTTGATATATGTCTTCATGGGGGTAACCTGCAGCTCCTTGCAGCAGCTCCTTGAATGCTCTCCTGAGTTTCAGATCAATCTCTATTTTCAAGAACATTACGGTCTCTTTATCTTGCAACAAAGCTTTCACTGCTCTTAGCCGAATTGGGGTTATTGCATAATTCTCTCTTTTTTTTCTCAGTGTGTTCCCATTTAGTTGATTATTTAGGCTGTTCTGTCGCTCCCACATTTTTGGAATGTCGTCTTCTGGCTTGCAAACATGATCTGTAGTGTTAACTATGATGATGCTGCACTCGGTTGTATATACATTCATTTTAAGAACTGTCAATAACTCACAGAAATCTAAATAATTTATAACACACTTATCTTTAATAACCAAACTTCCACTCACGTTTAAAAAAATCCATTCGTTTGACATGACAGACTTCCCATAAAACTGCTCAGGCATATCAATCAGGCTACCATCCTTCTATTTATTACAAATTATATACTGTACATCAGACTTTATTTGGTACTGTCTAGGCTCAGTGTTAAAATAATGAATTTATAATTACCTAACATTTTCCTACTACACGAAACACAGTCTTCTTAATTCTGGACAAAGTATTCTTACAAGTTTATACACGCAGAACCAGCATGCTGGGGCAATCTAGCATTTTATTGGCAATCGGTTGGGATTATCTGTACTTCAACAGAGCCATCCTAGGCTTATCCACACAGAATCACAGCATCCCAGAATAATTTAGAAGGACCTCCAGAGGTCTCTGGTCCAAACCCCCTCTAACAGGCTGATTTCAGGGTTATTCAGGGATATCTTCAGTTGAGTTTTGCAAGGCAGGAAATGAAATCCCCAAAGCTTTTTGGGTCCCTCTCCCAATATTGGAACAGGATCACTGTAAAAACTGTTACCCTAATATGTAGTTGTTCCATTCTTTGCTGTAACCTGTGTCTGTTGCCTCCCTATCATTACGCACCACCAAGAAAAAATCTGTTCAGATATTGAGAACTACTTTACGGTTCTCTGCTGAAACAGAGGTTGGCAACTGTATTCATGGGTTTTAAATTCTACTTCAGTCCTTGTACCTTTTCACTGGAGGGGGCTAGTGAGTCTGGAGAGCCTAGGGAACGTCTTGTGCAAGAGTCCCTTAGGTTTAGTGATCACAAGGGTGGAATTGCAGGTATGGTGCTCCTGGGACCTTTGCAGCTTCAGATTCTTCCACGTTGAGTGATGTAGCCATTTTGCTAAGAACAGTAACCTTAAGAGGTCGTTGGAGAGCTAATTTAAAACCTTTCATATGGGCTCTTGTTTTTTTCTGATTTACTAAAAGATATCATCACGGTGCGAAACATACCATTTGCGTACTGAATATTGTAAATCTCATAGAATAAAGGGATATTTCAATGTACAGTGAACTCAGACCTTTTAATTGCCTTTCCTGAATGTTTACTCAGTCTCCCAGTGAGATGAAGGGTGCCTCAGCATGCAGGAGACCTCTGTAATGCTTACCCAAATCATCATATTAATCTACGACTTTGCAGCAGTTTTAGATAAAGCATTCTTTAAATTACTTATCTAGGCTTAATTCTCTAAACCCAGGTACTGGGAATGAGCAGGAAGACATCACGGTATCAGGAATGTCTTCTGGTTAGGAGTAGAAGTCAAGGCAAGGACAAACTCATTGTAGACACGAGGATTGGTTTAGGAGACAAACTGTTTATTAGATGTGCAGTAATGAGGCAAATTAATGGTTTCCTACATGGCAGGTGAGCCTAAGAAAGTTTGCAAAGAGGGGCAGCACAATATTGCCTTGAAAGCACAGCAGAAGGACTTTAAAATATTTTTGGAGCCAGCTGGCAACAGAAGTTCAAAAGATGGAACAAAGTTTCTGTGGGAGGTGGCAGCTATCTGAGATTAGAGTGACTAACGAGGAGAAACTTTCTGAGAATAGGAAGGTGGAGGTTAATTAAGCTAAAAGTGATAATAAAATGATGTAGTTTATTCCTCTACAGAAAAGAAGGAGGAGGGAAGCTGAAAAAGAAGAGCGGACATCAAGCTGTAAAAAGACTGAATATGACTACAATAAAGTGTTGTCTATGAAGAAATAGCTTTGAAGTGGATGACTGTAATGAGAAAGATCAGGGACAAAATGGGTTTCAATTAACAAGGAATGTAAAGAGGGATAAAAGAATGCTCTGGAAAGGTACCAGAAATATGAGGAAGGCAACGGAAATTATATGTAACTGACAATAGAAAATGAGAGAAGACTGGAGCATCCTTTTTGTGTTTCAGCCACTGGGAGAAAAAAAAGATGATGAACTGATATTTATCAGAACTACTTTTGACGAGAGGGTAAGACAGACCCGAATAGAAAGAAAAACGGTTAAAACTATCTGAAGAAGTTAGGCAAATTCAAGTCACTGCATGATGTCCCCCCCAGAGCACATTAGGAACTAGACAGAGCAATCTCTGACTCATTACTAATTATCTGGGAGAGCTCATGGAGAACGGGGCAGATCCCAGAGGAGGGGAGAAGGGCAAACACAGGGCCTGATGTTAAAGAGGGGGAAGCAGGACTTAGGGAATTGCATAGCAGTCCGTTTAGCATGTAATGAAGAAAAAACATAGAATAAACTGTAAAACAATCGGTTCTTAAGCACTTCACTGATAACAGAAATATATAATCAATCATCTGGAAACTGTGAGAGATGAGCAATGTTAAAAAGATCTAATTTCCATTTTGAACCAAATAACAGTGTTGGAGAACAAGGGAGAGGCAGTACATGATACAGTATATTTTGAAATTAACAGGCATTTTGACAATATTTTACGTAACATTCCCATAAACTGACCAGTAACTATGAATAATCTCTGTGAAACCATGTTGAGACCAAATCAACAGAAAAAAGCTGTATTCATATGAGAGTTAGTAATTCCTCTCCTTTGAATTTAGAGGGCTTTCCAAGCGGGCTCCCGCAGGGTTCGTTCCTGGACTTGACTCTAATATTTTCATTAGTTATTTGGATGATGGAATAAAGAATATACAATTACTGTGGAGGATGTGTTCCAAAATGTTCTTGAGAAATTGAAGTAATAGTATAAAATCAACCAGATTTCGTTCGGTAAGGACCTATGCAACAAAATACGCAAATGCAAAGTGGCAATAACTGGTCAGGCAGCAATTCAAAGGAAGAAGAGCTGTGGATGAGAAATTGAATAGTACACAGTTGTTACTGAAAAAAAAAATATATATATATATCTTATTCTGCGATCTATGAACAGGATTGTAATAGGTGAGACATGAGATGCAATTATTCCACTCTAATGAGAGCTCAGTTGGAATACCAGGTGCAGATGTGGATGCCATAATAGAAGAAAGTAGAAGAAAAAATTAAGCAAATTGTCTAGGAGTCAGAGGAAAGCAACGAGGATTATAAACAGTTTGGAAAACTTGGAGGAAAGGCTGAAGATTTTTCTTTGCTTTGTTATTTAATAAATTTTCTTACCTAACTCCTAAATATTCTTCTCTAGAATTTGATTAGTCTCTCTCAGGAGTGGTTTGATTCTCCTTGGGGCACTGAGAAGGATTTCTGATCTCTTTAGACCCTTTCCAGATCTCCCTTGACCTGACTGTATTCACTAGCTATGCCAACGTTTCCATCTTCCCTACACCTATCCAGAATGCAAAATATGGATGCAAATATTGTGTTTGTTCTTCAGGTACTCTATGTGCTAATTAAATATCCAACAATAGGAAGAGGCCAATGATATCATATAAAACGTGGAACTTTCCACTTTCAATGACAAAATTACTCCTTCCTCCTCCACACTGCAGAATTTCACTGCATTTTTTTTTTAAATTTAATTTTTGTGCACCAGTGCAACTTCATAAAATCAAATGAACAGATTCCTTTTCTACTGGACACGGAGAGCCTGTCATTGACTGGGGGATGAATGTCATGCTCCTGTAGTCCTCACTTCTAAGGCTACAAAAATTTTAAGTGGGAGACTTTCTTTAAAAATGTTGTTTCTTGCCTTCTGTATGGGTATGTTTCTGTGGACATCTTTCTTTTTGGAAAACATATAGTTCATTCCATACAAGCAACACAACTGTTGACTGAACTCCTCAATGTAAATATATAGCACAGCTTTGCTGAGAGGGGAGTGAGGACTGGAACCACCTCTGTCCATACTCGTGATAAGGGAGAAATCAAATGATGCTCTTCTCCAAATAATTTCAACAGGAGGCATGGCAAGCCATTAGGGCCCACGAATTTCTTGCCATATTTACCAAAAATATTCACCAAATACATGCCACTTTGGCTTTCAACTTTCAAAAAAAGACATTTTATGGACCTTGCACGGATGCTGCTAACATTCTTGTTTGGCAAGAAAATCACTCCCATTTTCACGCGCATGAAACAGAGATGAGTAATTTATGGCTGGCAAATTCTGACAAGCCTGGAAGGTGAGAATCCCCTTATGCAGAAATGAGGTGCAAAATGATGTTCGCACAGCTTCTGCACACCTCTATTTGGGTGCTTACGGGACGCCCAGGAGGCTGTAGCTAACGTGCTTCATGTATTGCCGAAAAGGTGCATGAGGAAATGATCGGTGAGGGTAGGATGTGGTTAAAGCCTCGGCTTGCAAACTGGAGCTAATGTGGAGGAGGTATATTACGTCTCACATCCATTAAAGGCCTCTAGCCATCACCCCCCACCAAGAGGAAGGAGCTGCAGAGAGGGAATTGGGACTTCCTGAGTCCTGGTAGCTCCTGGAGCTGTTTCTGTTAATATTCAATTATGTCCTGCCCTGCACTTGGAGCACGAACCTCGTCTCGCTCCAGCCTGGAGGCTCAGCTGCAGCTAACACAGATGCAGGAGGCAGAGCAACAGAGAAACAACCCCCAGAATGGGTTTCCATCCCTCCAGCTGCCCGTGCAGAAGCAGCAGGTAGGAAGTACCATGCTGCTGTCCATGCCCTCTCTCCCCATCTCTTCCTTGCGGGTTATATAGGATGGGGGAAGAGCTAGGAGCTGCTACAGGTAGGAGCTAGCAAGAACCTTACACTCCTTTTCTGTTTTTTCAGCCTGAATGTGCTGGTTGACCCTATAATCCTCCAAGCATGTTTTCTTTCCATCTCGCTCCACACAATTTCTGCCATGGCTTTTCCCTCATCTCATACCTTCCACTGAGTGTTTCCCATGCCTGTTGACCTGTCCGCTCTCCAATAAGCCCAGGTACCCCTTCCACTTCCAAACCTTGGCATTAACTTGACATTTGTGAAAGGTCATCATGTTTGCTCTGCCGGAGAGTTATATTGGTCCTTTGTCTTTTTACTTTGCAAGCTCTTCAAGGCAGAGGTTATCTCCTAGGGTACAACTGCACAGTCTCCAGGAAGGAGAAGCCCCCTGATCTCAGTTGGTGTCCAGCAGCTATAACAGAGATATTAACATACTCCTTATGTAATGTGCAGAGAGGCTGCTTTCAATTTCACAGATTTCTCATCAGAGGTTAATGAGTCTTAACTTTCAGGCAAAAGTCTTGACCCCCAAAAGGGATCCATACATCATAGCTCATGGTAGACCAAAAAAAATCTTAGTTACAAGGAGGACCAATGCCAGATTACTCCTCTATTTCCAAGACTCCACTAGGAAAACAAGGTATTGCTGACGTATATGTCATTTGCAACTGCTGTAGGAACAAACAGGACGTAATAAAGGTGGCACAAAAATGCACATTTTGTACATCCAGTTCATACATATGAAGGCAGAGCTTTTTTTAGCTTCTGGTTTCAGTCATGCTGAAACTGTTTATCACATCAAATAAATTGCAACTGAGATGAGGGTGTGCGTTCTGCTTAGCATTAGGGTAACTGTCCTGCAGTGGCTGGTCCAAACAAGGTGTATCTGGTGAGAAAAGGGACATAAAAATTCAACCTGTGCAGTTAGGTAAGAAGGGGCCTGAGCTCCTGGTTTTAATACCAATTCCCAAGTATTAATTTTTATCTTGCATGAATGCTATTCCTTAAACTCCACCATTCTGCTTTAAAAAATGTGTGTTCCTTGAACTTTCCCATTTCCTGTGGTTTCCCATGACATCCCTTGCCCAGCAGGGAGAACTATCCTGGCCAGGATGCAGCGCGTGCTGGCTGGGCGGAGATACGTATAGATTGATCAGCTGGTGCCCATACGTTGAATAGCTGGGAGGTGGCTGCCAGTGCTGATGTGCTATGGCCACATCCTGTCTGACTTTCTGCCCATGTGGCACCGAACTGGGTCTCCCCATCTGAGTACGGTGTTTCATGCAGCTTGTGAGAATCACTGTTTTTGAAACGTCTGAGGATTTCAGCTGAAATTCATTCATGGGCTCAGAAGCTGTTGGAAGAGGGGGATGGACGGGTATGCGAGCAGAAAACCAGCATAGCTGAACACGAATTTCCTTAGAGAAGCAGCCGAAAGAAATGCAGGCGCTTTTTCTCACCTGCTGCTGTGCTGGAGACCAGCGCAAACAGCAGGGAGAAGCGAACGAACTGCCGGGCGGGAAGAGGGAAAATGACTCAGCAAGCTCCGGTCTGCAGCGAGCGCAGGTGTCTGGCATCCCCGCTCGAGCACCCACCTCCCCGCGGCCGGCCCTGGATGCAGCAGCCCGAGGGAGATTTGCATCCGAGGGAAACCTTGGATAAAGGATTTAGCTTTTCCCTTGCAAATAGCTCTATATGGGAGCAGAGGCTCCATTTATGTATGCCAGCAAGGGATGGTAAAAGTTCAAAGAAAAGCCTCTCATGGCCTTTTACATATCCTTTATTTCCCCCCTCCCGCTGCTATCTGTTGACAAATAGCTTTTGAATTATAGTTTCACACTTTGTTCAGTGTGGTTCTTCCTAAGATCAGTATTTCCTGCTACATCACCTTAGAAACTTGATCAACAAACACTGTGCTCCACACGTAAACAAAGCTTTATTTTACTTCATTTTTGACAGCAGCCGGCATTTTGGAAACCAGACCATTTCAGGTCCTCTGGGCTACTTGCCTCAATTTCACAATTTGGTTTTGTTTTCGAGGCCCTGTCAACACTGTTTATACATGCATCTGATTGAATAGTAATGTTTTCATGCGAGTGGCAAAGAAAATATATTACTGTAAATAGTTTTCTGGAATCAGACTTTCTCTTTTTTTTCTCTTCTTAAGCTGAGAACCGAGATGAAGCCGCACTGTTCTGATATATGGGAACTAAAGAGTGAAACAACCTAGAACGAGAAGTGAAACGAGAAGATTCAGTTTCAGTGATTAAGACCGACAATGCGCAAGAAGCCAAGAGCATATTGGTGCATTAGCAGGACCGCTCCAAAAATCAAAACTCTTTGAAAACTCAAGCGTTACCCGCAACTGAGGGATTCAAGAACAACTTTACCAGGTCTCTTATGCATTTCTTCTTGAGGAACAACATCAGCTTTAGCCCTGCTGCTGGCTTGTCTATGTCCATGCTGCATGAAAAAGATCTTTTTTTTGGTGAAGAAATAAAGATAGGACTGGAGCCATATAAAATCAAGCTTAGGGGTTAAAACCGATCAAGTTTTTTCTTGCTTGCTTTCACTAGATGAATATTTCACAGGTACCCACTGTGCAAACCCTTGTAAATTAATCTCATGGTAAATTGCATTGCGTTTGGCAACTGGGATTGTATTCGGCTCCTTTAAAAAACTGCCCAGAAATGCCAGCTACCGAGTCCTCTGCGACCTGCGGCGGCACAGAGGCAGGCTCCATCAGTTAGGGATTAATTTTAAGGCAGATATTAAAGCCTATCACATGACGAAGGATTTTCCTATATGTGCATTTCAAGCGGATGCACGTGTCTGTGCACGCCACCGTCTATTTGGGCCTTTTCCATTCACAGCCAGACATAGCCTTAGGCTTCCTCAGGCCTTTCCGGGGAACATAAACTTGGGAGGGTGAGAAGAGTTGTCTGTGAACCTCACAGTTTCAAGATTAAGTTCTGGAAGTAAATAGGTTTGCGTGGAAGCATCCAAGGCTGGAGAGATTTTGTTGCAAGATTTTTAAAAGGAGGTAGAATCCCTGTCTCGCTTAGCCTAAAACCTAATTACAAGAATTCAAAGCAAATGTTGTGGAAAAAAAGTGTGTCTTTACAGAAATGCATTGTTTCCTTTTCGGCTCAGCTGTGACCTAAAGCGTTTGGGCTTGACAAAATGAGATAAAGCTGTGATGATGCGTGTCTCTTGCCATGAATCATTTGCTGCCGCCGCCGCCGCTGCTGCTACCACTCTGCTTCTTGCAAATCTCCCGTGCGCGGATTTCAGAGCCGGGAAAGGCAGCGGCGCCTTCTCCTCGGAGCCTTAACCTCGCACCAGAGCCGCCCGAGGTTCAGAAGTGTGAAAGGGGGAGCTCGGACTTGCAGCCATCGGCTGTGTGAGCGCGTCTGCTCCAGCCCCCGCGTTCCCGAGCGTTCCGACCGGGAGGCAACTCTCTTCCCATGACACAGCAGAACAGCGGCGGCAGCAGCGGGAAAGAGATTGGCTCCGGCAGCGCTCCGGGGAGGCTATTTTATATCCCAGCTCCCAATTCCAGCCCCTTGCTCCTTTAAAAATTGCCCCCCCTCCCCTCCTGGCCCTCCTCTCCAAAAGGGAACATGGAATGAAAAGGAGTGACGCAGGCAAAAAAAAGAACGGGAGAAATAGAAAGTGAGGCATGTTTGAGCTAGACGGCAGTAGGACAACCTGGCTATAACAGCAGGGAGAAAAAGAGAGAAATCCCCCTAAATTGGGTGGGAAAGGGCGGATTAGCATCCATGAAGAACAGGGTGCATAGAGGGAAGAGTCTGAGCCCTCCAGAAGCAGGCGAGGAGGGTGAGCTGTGTCCCTCGCTCTGTTAACTATTTTGAATTGACATCATTAAGAGCTTCTCCAAAACTCCTGTTTCTGTCCCCCCCCAAAAATAATAACGGTAGCTGAAATACTTACACGTGCGTATACGCGTGTATACAGCTCACTGCGTGCTCACTTCGTTTAATGGGACGTTTCTCCTCCCGAAACACAGGTGGGGAACAGCACGGAGATGGTCTGGGACCACGGCCAGGATCAGGCCTAGGCTGTCCAGCGGGTCGGTCCCGATCCCATCCAGGGCTGACCATGAGGAAAATGCAACTCCGTTACTTGCGGGATCAGTTGCACAGATGTGTGGGGGGGAAAAAAGTTATTTATAGGACTCCTTTCAACGTAGAGAGCTTTAGGAGATACTGGATAAATACAATTCCAAAGGCAGGAGTTTTTAGGCCGTGCTTAGAGCTGCCAAGGAAGTCTGTAGTGCTCTGCGGGATGTCTTCAGCGGGAAGCATAAGGAGGGAGTTTTTAGTGATACGAATCTTCCCCAAATAACAACCTGGGGCAGGAGTGGGGAAGGAGTTCAGCACCGAAGGCAGAACAGCAGCCTGGTACGGGTTAGCTGGGTGGGTTGAGAGGATAGTTGTGGGTTTTTTTAAATTATTTTACTTGTTTTTATTGTTTTTGGTGTGATGGTTGGGCCGAGCTGCAGCTCTCGAAGCGGCGGCGCGCGCAGCGCTCGGCGTCGCCCCTTCGCGCCGCCGCGTGCGACGCTGCCCCGTCGCAGCACCGCAAGCCGGGCAGGGGGTCC